>PVJX010001127.1:0-180002 GCA_004027295.1 Dolichotis patagonum | reverse complement strand
GACCCTCTATTCCAATTCTCTGTAAGGTTCTTATCATGAATGAGTGTTGGACTTTATCAAAAGCTTTTTCTGCATCTATAGAGATGATCATGTGGTTCTTGCTTTTGGCTCTATTGATATGGTGGATTACATTTATTGTTTTGCATATGTTGAACCATCCCTGCATTCCTGGGATGAATCCTACTTGGTCATGGTGTATTGTATACCTGTTCTCTTACTGGGCATTTGGGTCGTTCGTTCATTTCTAGTTTGTCACTCAGTGGTAAGTTTGATTCCTCAGCACCACAGCGCTAGGCTCCCACCAACCATGGAAGACAGGGGTGCTGCTCCAATATGATCCGTAGGTTTGCTCTACTCTGCTATCTGACACATTTGCCACTTTCTCCTAAATCTTTAGCGTTCTTTTATTGATTTCTTTTTTTATTTGAGAATTTTACTTACTATTGCTCTGAAGGTATTATTAGTCTGTCTCGTGTCCATTTTAGTCTTCATACGGAAATAACTCCTCTTTAATTCTTAATTGTTTCTACATCTCATTTCTACACATTTGTACTATAATTCTGATATTTTTCCATGTCTTTTGTCATATTCTCAATTTTTTTACTTTGTTTAAAATAGCAAATTCTATTTTTAAAGTCTATTTGGTGATTGTGCCTTAGTGTGTATTTGTATTTTTATTATCTTGGCTCATATTTCCTTTTACTTAAAAAAAACGAACTTGTCAAAATTTGGCCTTCCTATTTATGCTTCAGGTAAAATTCATTTTCTCAGCTTTTAGAATGAAGTAGAATTCAAGAAAATTTTCTAGTATCATAAAAGTTGTGGCTCTTTTTTTTTGTACTGTCAAAAATATAGTAGCTTAGTTTAGATTTCTTCTTCTTCTTCTTCTTCTTCTTCTTCTTCTTCTTCTTCTTCTTCCTCTTCTTCTTTCTTCTTTTCTTCTCTCTTTCTTTCTTTCTTAAGAGTGGGAAAATTTATTGGGGAATAAGAATGAGGAATAAGAGTATCTCCTGAGAGACAGGAATGGGTTGCTAATGAGCCAACTTCTCTGAGAAAGTTTTATACAGCAGGATCACAAGATGGGTGCAACATCGGTCAAAACTATAATCAACCAATAGGTTATAAGTATAGCCACTTGGCTACTATTGATCCAATAGTAGCAAAGGCATATGAATGACATCATTAACCTTGGCCAGTAATCTACTGTCATATTCTTGCCTTTAGTCCTTGCCTTAGTCTCAGTTTTAGTCTTCGTCTTAGTGGGCAGGAGAGGATGACTCGGCCCTCACGAAATAATGGTTTATTTATATGGGAAATGAGATTTCTTGCCCTGGTCCCCTTTCTGGTTGGGGATAGAATTTCACTTTTGTCTGCATTGTCCTTATCCTGTTGGACTTTGATTTCACTTGCAGTGTTTCCCCCTGGTGTGAGATCATGTCCAAGAGCAGAGGTCTGTCTTTAGCCTTCCTGACTCTGGCTTCCACCATAGAGGGTCCACCAGTGTCCACGTGCTCTTTCCTATTGGTTCTGGTTGGGACTCTGCTAAGCTCAGATATATCAACCGTTGCTGTGTCACCTCATTTTTCTTCTTCCCCAAATCAGACCAAAATCATGAAGGTCTTGTGGTTACAGGCAGATTTTCCATGCATCCACTGATACTTGAGGGTTTTTGAAGATGTCTGTTCTTCTGTTTTATTGTAATTGTTTGTGATTGTGATGGTGATTGAGAGCAAGAAAAAAGAATTTTAAAAAATGGACAGAACTTTTCTTCCTTTAACTTTTTATTTTATTTGTACATTTTAGATGTACATAATGATATTGTTCATCTTAGGGAGTTTGGACCCTCACATGCTATATCTTGCTTCTTTTTTTCTTATTCTTCTCTCTTCCCTCCAACCCCACTTCCTCTCCTTATTTACAAAAGCTTTATTTGCATTTTTCTTCTGTTCTGTTTTTTCCTTGTCCTTTCATTCCTTTCTCCCTCCGGCCTCCCTATTCTCTGTCTCTTTTGAACATTTTCTTCCCATTTTCCAGTATCTATTATACATCTTGGTGCTTATTTACACTTTGGGTTTCTCATCCAAAGAAGCCATGTGATATTTGAACATGTGGATTTGATTCATTTCCCTTAAGACTATGGTCTCAAGGTACATCCATTTAGCTAGAAATGTCTCAAGCTTATCTTTTTTATGTCTGAGTAATACTCCACTGTATTAAAAATACATACATATCTTTATCCATTCATAGGTTGATAGGCATTTGAGCTGTTTCCAAGATTTGGGCATTACAAACTTCTGCTGTAAACATGGGTGTGCATATATCACTGTGGTGTGATGTTTTCAATTGTTTTAGGAAGATACCAACAAGGGAATAGCTGGGTCAAAAGGAACCTCTAGTTTTAGTCTTTTGAGGAATTTCCACAATGGTCGCACCAGTTTACACTCCCACCAAGAGTGGAGAAGGGTTCCTCTTCCCCACAGCCTCACTAACATTTGTTATAGGTTGAATTCTTTGTTGCTTTGTTTGTTTTGTTTTTGAGACAAGGTCTCACAATGTAGTGTAGGCTGTGCTTGAACTCACTATGTAGCCCAGGTTGGCCTTGAACTTGTGGTAGTCCTCTTCCCTCTGCCTCCTAAGTGCTGGGACTACAGGTGTGCACCACACAAATGATCAGTTTCTTGATGGCAGCCACTCTTTTGGTAGTGAGACAGAATTTCAGGGTTGTTTTAATTTCCATCTCTCAAATGATAAATGATATTGAACATTTTTCATATATTTATTTGCTATTTCTAATTCTTCATATGAGAAGTGTCTATTTATTTCAGATGCCTGTATTGGGATTTGGTCTTTGAATTTGGAGAGGTCTGATTTTCTGAGTTCTTTATATATTCTAGGTATTAGTCTTTTGTTTGAGGTACAGCTGACAAATATCTTTCACACAGCACATGTTGTCTCTTCACTGTGCTGGTAGTTTCTCTTGCTGTGCCAAAGCTTTTCAGTAGGGTGAGATCCCAGTTGTTGATTGTGATAGTTCCTGTGTGATTGGGATTTTGTTTTTACCTAAACCAGTCTTTAAGAGTTTGTCCTATTCTATCTTCCAGAAGAGTTAGTGTTTCTGCTTTAATATTTATATTTTTGGTCCATTTCAACTTTAGTTTAGTGTATGATTAAAGATATGGGTCTAGTTTTAGTATTTGGCATGCAGAAAGACAGTTTTTGCAGCACCATTTATTAAAGAGACTATTTTTCTAACAGTGAAAGTGTTTGGCTTCTTTATCAAAGATAGAGTGGCTGAATGTGTTTGGAGTTTATAAGTTTATAACTGCATCTTATAAACTATTACATTTAGTCTCAGATCTGTGTGTGTGTGTGTGTGTGTCTGTGTGTGTGTTGTGGTACCATGCTGTTTTTATTACTGTAGTTTTGTTGGGTGATTACAAGTCAGAGATTATGATGCTCCCTGACTTGCCTTTGTTGCTCAGAATTGTGTTTGCTGTTCTAGGTGTTCTAAATCCCTTCTGGTTCCAAGTGAATTTTAAGATTGTTTTCTCTAATTCTGAAATATGCTATTGGAATTCAGACCAGGATTGCATTAAGTATGTATAACAATTTTAGAATTATGACCATTTCCACTATATTGGCACTTAGTTTTTAAGAACAAGTGATATCTTTCCATTTTCTGGTATCCTCTTCAATCTGCTTTTTCAGAATACTGTAGAGCTTTTGTAAATGGGAAGAGGTCAAGAGTTAGATGGGGCAGATGGAAGGGGTAGAAGATGAAAAAAAGAATTAATAAATGTTATGTACCTGCACCAATTTTCCATGATAGATGTAATGATTATGTACCACAAATATGTACTAATAAAAAAGAGAAAAAGTTTTAATATCAATGAAGAGAATTTCAATGCTGTAATTTTCTTCTAATCTCTCTCCCCCACTACCTAACAATGTATCACATAATATTTTATGCATTTGATTGTTTAGAATTAGCTATATATTTTCTACATTCTTGGTTCTCCATTTCTTCTTTTTCTTCTTCTGGAGATAATTTTATGCCTGCCTTTTGAACTCTTTTAATAAGAGTCTACCAATGATAACTTGATAGTTCCTTTTGAAAATGTACTTATTTTTCACTTATCCTTAAAACCACCACTTGTGATCATTCCTCTTTGTCCCTGTGATTGCCACCCTCCTCTGATACTGAGGCAGGACCCTCTTGTTCTCCATGGTGCCCTTCTCTGTTGCTGACCTGCTCTTGAAGAGGAGAGGAAGCCCTAGCTCAGTCACACGTGCCATGTCCAGTTTCATTTGTTGTTAGAAGCTCTGGAGTGAAGCATATTTGGATCACTTATAATCGGAGTGTATCCCTTTGGAGTCTCAGCTTATTTGATCTTGATCTATGTGCCTTTTGGCCTGGGAGGTTGTAAAATCTAATGCTTTTGTGGGTTTTGATGAGCAAGCACTCTGATAACAAAGACCTTTAAGTTTCTCCATTTTCCATGAATTTCCAATTACCTACTAGTTCCTAATTATGTTATCAATTTCTTGCTATTTTAATATTTTAGATATATATTTTGGGTAGCTTTTTATATGTTGATAAAGGAGCAATTGGTCTAAATAACCTCCATCATCATTAACACACCCAGAGGTCCGTTTTGTTAGTTTACTTAAACTTAGGTACTCTAATGCATGAAGCATCTGGTCTCATACAATCAGACAGCGATGTGTATCGTAGAGATTTCTCTCTTTCTTCTCAGGATTCCTGGTGCCTTACAATGGAGATGTTTGACCAAATGAGAACAATGGTGCTGCCCATATATTACCTAAACCTGGTCCTCTGTATCTATGGGTTCTACATCCATGGATTCAACCAACCATGAGTAGAAAATATTTGGAAAAAAAATTTATCTATAAAGAACAAGTTCAGACTTTTTTCTTGTCATTATTCCCTAAATGCATTTCAGCAGCTATTTACATAGCATTTACATGGCATCAGGTATTGTGAATAACGTAGGTGATTTAAAGCATACACGGACATAGGTTACATGCAAATACTATACAAGGAGTTTGAGCACCTATGGAATTTGTTATCCTAGAACTACCTCTAGTTCCTTTTGAAAATGTACTTATTTTGCACTTATCCTTAAAACCACCACAACTTTGTATCCATGGTGGAACTACCCCTCCATGGATACAAAGTTGTGACTGTACTATTGAAAATCAATATCTTCCTTACTTTTTCATAAAATTTTAAAATAAGGAGTTTAATTTTTCAATGTTCTAAAATTTCATCTTATACATCTCTTTTTGAATTTGGTATTTGCCAATTCAAGATCCCGCTATTCTAACAAAACCTATGGATCTATCAAAACATGCTTTAGTAAGGTGTGTGTCAGGGTTGCCTAGTAATTCTGGACTCAGCTTTTTTTTTTTTTCCTGCAGGAGATTTTGGCCAGCTAACTCTCCCTGCCTTTCTACTGTGTGCTCTATAATTTGACTCAACTGGGAAAAACCGTGTCATTTCCATATGTGTATAAAGTCTTATTTTAAATTGTGAATTAAAGCATTTAGTCTTGCTCTTCTGAGCATCTAGGAACATACGCCTTGAATAAATAAGGTATAGGGGATTTGAATATGGTTTTGGGGGGCAGAGGGTGCAGCCACGGGGATTTCTTCATATACTTTTAATCACTGCATTGGACAGTTTCTTACTTCACTAATACAAAGCTAACCCCAAGTTAGCTGCAATTTTAAGGCCACTATTTTTCCTCTCCTTCTAACAGGACTGAATGAATTTCTTATCTTAAAATTTTTAAAATGCCAGTATGTGGCCCTAGGTCCTCATTTGGGGGACTTTTTGGTGAACCTTGGGTAATTTTCTCATTTTAGGAGGAGCCTGCAGGGCTGCGGGAGCTGTGAATCACAGTCCCTCTCTGCCTACCCATGGTGTTATGGTTTGTATGGTGAAGGTCCCTAAAAGGTCCATGTGTCAAAGGCTTGTTGCCAGGATGGAGAGATGGGGTGGCGCAGCCTCTAAGAGGGGAGACCAGCGGGAGGGCTTTAGCTCCCTGGGAGTGTGTTCTGCAAGGGGACAGGGACACCCTCATCACTTCCTGGCTGTGAAGGGAGCATCGGTGTCTCCACCACACGTGCACACCTGCCGTGACGCGCTGCCTCGAAGCCGGCCCAAAGGCGACAGAGCCAATAGCCTATGGATGAGAGCCGCTGAAATCATGCAGCAAGATAAGCCTCTTCTTTGCATGTTTGCTGTAGTGATGGGCAGTGGTTAGCCAGTTGGTAACCATGAGGAAACTGCTCAGCCTGCAGGCATGTAGCTTCTGCTCTTTAAGATTTTATTCGATGCTAACACAATGCTATGTCCTATCTAATAAGGTTTTCTTTTGTTCCAATAAAGGTTCTTATGACTCTAGTTCCTTGAATTTGTAGAAACCAGAAAATCACAGGAATTCTGCCAGAATAGATTAATTTCTAGTGAGTGTTGCTGAATAAATTAATTTCTAGTGATTTTTAAATAGCTGGCTGCACACACATAAAAACACAGATACCACTGGTTGCCTAGATTTGGTGATGGTGATGGTGGTGGTAATGGGGGAAGGATTGGGTGATGATAGTGAATAGAGTGTTTTGTTTTTTCGATAGCAAAAATATCTGAATCTGATTGTGGTCATGGTTGTACAACTTTGTCAATGTGCTAAAAATCTACTGAATCCTACACTCTTAAGTTTGTATATTGTGTGGTGTGCAAATTTTAGTTCAATAATGCTGTTATTTAAAATAAACTGAATTTG
The DNA here is from genome assembly GCA_004027295.1 of Dolichotis patagonum. Classification (NCBI taxonomy): domain Eukaryota; kingdom Metazoa; phylum Chordata; class Mammalia; order Rodentia; family Caviidae; genus Dolichotis; species Dolichotis patagonum. Next base: position 173,193 of record PVJX010001127.1, on the reverse strand, counting down.
CTCGTAGGACAAATATAATGTGAATAGTATATCTCAAGCTTAATATGAGGGTGAGAGAATTTGTCAAAGTACCTTGGCTTATATGCTTCAGTTATTGCCCTGATTGTTTTGTAAAAATCCAAAATCACTTGGCCTAAAAGCAAGTACATGAACCTTCATGGTATTTCTTACTGGTTAAAGCTGAAAGTTTCCTGCCTACCTGAAAGACATACTCTGCTCACAGTTCATTTTTTTCTATACTATCAAGAAAAGAGCGAGAAGGGTGTCCTCACGTCTTCTTTCGAGCCGAGGTCTACACACAGGTGTGTCTTGCATCTGCTGTCTCGAGGAAAAAGTACGAGGCCTGCACTGCACTGATTTACCTTTCCTTCTTGAAAAGTTTCTTTTTGGTTGATCCACTTTTCACAACTTTAGCTTCCATTTAGAGTCTGGAAGAAATTCTGTTATTTTAAGGCGAGCATAAAAATTTGGAAGGCTTTGCTGTACTACATCTCAGGAAGGCTCTGGAGGAAGAAGCGTTCGGAGTGACCAGGCATGGTGAGGCTGCTGTCTGGTTTCAGCCCCCTGCCACACAGAATCTCTCTCCCTGGAGGTCGCACGTTCCTGTCTTCTGCTCCCAAACCACTGGCTTTGGAGACTGCACAGGGAACACTGGTCCACCGTGCCAAGCATGGTGGCTTCTCTCTGGCTTATCTCACTTCAGTCATTTTCTTTCTCTCTGCACATTTTCAGATCCCCCCCTTTTTTTGTGCCTCAGTGGGTAGACTGGTGGGTTTCCAGGATTCCTGAGAAAGGTGCCAGCCACCATCTGTTCAACTGCTTTTCAACTCGGGAACATGAGAAGTTAGCTTGACATCGGTGTGAGATTGTGATGAGACTCAAGCATGGGAGGATGTTCACATCCTCTCTGGGATCTGATTTCACCGGCAGTGAAATACCAAGGCGGGACCTAATTGCTTTGTGCCAGGGCTCCTTTTGAAATTAGCACTGAAATTTCATAGAGTCTCCTGAAAATACTGAGAATCGTACGTGCTTTTCTGTCGTGGGGGATTACTAGAGTTGATCATTTGCTTCAAATCTCCATCTCTCCCGTCTTTTGCTCCCTCTGCTAGTGCTTCTTAACCCAGAATGAAATGCTATGGTATGTTTCTCCTTTCATCCCTATGGACTCAGATTACCACAGTGCCAACAAGTCACCCCATGGGCAGGGATAGAGGGCAGGGTGCTGTGGAGTCTGATGTGTACAGACATCAGCTGGTCTGTGGCCCTTCAGAGAGATATAGTACAGCCAGGTGTGGTGGTGCATTCCTGGAAACACAGCCCTTGGGAGGCTGAGGCAGGAGGATCACCATGAGTTTTGAGGCTAGCCTGAGGTACATAGTGAGTTTAAAGTCAGCCTGAACTACATAGCAAGACCCTGTCTCAAAAATAGAGAGGGACAGACAGACACACACACACACACACACACACACACACACACGGGGGTGGGGGGACACAGTATCTCTCTTATATTGAAGTTTCATGGTGGGAGAGTATGGAATTATGGTGGTGGCAAAGTTTGAAAAGCTCCTTAGGGGTTCTGGGATTTTTAAAAAGAATTGAGAAACACTGCTTTTGACCCTGCTTTTTCATGTATCCCCAGATCGCTGGATCTGCATGTGTGTCTGCCCTTGAGAATTGGCCAAACACGACTATAAATAACCCGCCCCCTCGCCCCTGTGATGTGCTGGGCTGTTCTGAAGCCTGAGTTCCCCAGGGATGGCCCCCTGGGCTAAGCGCTAGCTGCCCTCTGTGGTTACTGCTTAGGAACCTACTTTTTATTTGCTTCCTTCTTTTTCTGTTCTCACTTCCTCACTTTTCCTGCTGATTGCCCTTTACTTTCCAAATAAACCGCCCACATTCAAAACCCCACCCCTGGCTCTGCTTCTGTGGGAGGCCAGACCAAGGCCGTGTATAAGCACGTATTTAAACTGATTTATAACTGCATTAACTAAATAAATAAAAGAGAGCACTTGCATGGGAGAGGGTGTCACGTGTGAGGATTATAATTAATCCAAGTGACTGTACCTGAGGTCTTTTAAAGCAGCTTTTAAAGCATGGAATCTGGAGCCAGGCTGCCTGGCTTCCCTCGTTTCCTGGCGTGTGACCATAGGCCAGTGAGTCCTTTTGCTTTCTGTGCCTCAGTTTCTCCCTCTGCAGAATGGGGTTGGAATAATATTCCTCACAGGACTGTGGTGTGTGGGAGGCTGTGGCTACTGAGCCCGCGGCTCTGTTACTGTCAGATCATGTCCACGAGCCCTCGCTTCGAGATCGCAGGCAAGAGAAAGCAGCAAAGTTTCAGTGGGACTTTTTGAAATAGAATGCACTTGCGCGTGACGAAGAAGGCACATTGCACTATCCCAGCTAATGATTCTCTCTGTATTAATAGTCACATTACTCAGTGTCTCCCCAAAGCAATCTCACACCCCCGTCTTTGAGATTCAAAGATCCCACCTCCAGTAAAACCCACAGCCAGCGCCCACTTTACGATCCGCCGCGCTCCTGAATCCAGACACGGAGCTGTTAAACAGGTAGGCGCCAGCTTATCATAATGAATCTTATGGGGAAAGAGGTTCCTTGGGCATGACAGAAGTCCTGCTGCTTCTTTTCTCTCAGTGTGCAGCCACAGCACAAATTAGGAGCTGGCCTCCTTCAGGCGAGCCTTAAAAGCCAGAGAACACGGCTGCTTTAAATACCCTCACCAGCAGGCCGAGTAAGCAAGAGCTTTCTCTTCTGCGGCTGAGCTTCCAGAGATGATTTGCTCTGCTGTAGTTCTGACTTTGACACGATTTATTTGTGAGTCAGACGTTCCATGCAGTGACAAAATGTTTCATACTTCTATAAGAGCCCACATGGTAATTTCCCTTTGTACCCAAGCATTTCCATTTCGAGTTACGCCCCACAGCCTGCTTACTGAAGAATGGAATCACAGCCCACGTAACCCTCTCCTTGTCCTGCTCGCTTTGAAGCCCACCTCCTAATCGAAGGTCCCTATTTTCCCCACCTAGACTCTATTTCTGCCTCTTTCTCCCCATTATCTCGCTATGAGACTTTTTCTTTGCCACCTCCCCTGTCACCTCACCAACAGCTCATAAAAACGCACTCTGAAATAATTGTTTCCAGTAGAACACGGAGGACACATAATACATATCCTAGGTCTTGCAGACAATGATGTCTCTGTAAAAACTACTTAACGTTGTCATTGTGGCATGAAGCAGCCACAGACAATGACTGTGGCCTTCTTCCAATAAAATTTTATTTATAAAAGTAAGCAGTGTGCCAGATTTGGCCACTGGCCATAGTTTGTCAATCTCTATTCCAGAACAACAAAAACAAGCAAAACTGGTCATCCCATAGCTCCCTTCCATAAGGTATTAAAAAATCGTCTTGTTTTTATAAAAAATGATTTTTCATGTAATACCATGCACATAAAAATTTCTATATTTACTTTTAAGCTGGTTTTGAGGCACAGCCAGAGTTGTACTACAACACTTTCTATATATTCACCATACTTTGTCAATTGAAGGTAATAATTAGGGTCCATGTATTCAGGCATTCATTTCTTGCAAACCACATGCCGGCCACTGAGGTTACGCCACTGGTACAGTCATCAGTGTTCCTCATTTCACTTTTCTTCTCACAGTGCATGGTATAATTTTGTTTACCACATTAGGCACAGTAGCAAGGTTTTTCTCTTCCATGAATACACAATCAAAGAGAAGGCGAATATTGACCGTACTAACTTTGGCCCAAGACGTCTATCTGCAGAGACTTTGGAACAGAAATACTGTTTCTCTAGTTCTTTCTCCCACTCTCCTGAGTTCAACTTTGCACAAATTACTTGTCATTGTGGTGACACAAATAAGACTTCATTAACACGGCCATTCTAATCCTGGTAAACAAGTCTGTTTACACTTGAGCTCGGCTGGAGAAGAAAGTCACAGAGGAAAGTTCATGGTTTCACTAAGGCAGCTTTGACAAAATCCGCAGCACCTCCAGCACCTCCGTTACACAAGCTGCTATTCAGTTCCCTGGGGTTAATGAAAGTCCGGGTGTGTGCCTGCTAAAAAAGGAGGACAACAACACTTGTAATCAAGGCTGGTCACATTTTTCTATAATGACAGTGTTGGTGCTGTTTGTACCATTTTCTCGTGATTCCTTGTCCCCTTTGCTTCCCCCAAGGAATAAATCAAGTTCTTGTGGTGACTTTTGATATCTATCAGCTATCAGTTAAATCTTTTCTTTCTTTGATTTATAATTAGATATCAAATACCTCTCAAAGATGACAGAAGCTGGAAAGATAAGGTTCAAAGTGCTTATCTGTGATTGTGAGAAAGAAAAAGTCTAATTGTCGTACTATGAAAAAACAGTGTGAGAGAATGACTCTTTCCTTCTTTGAAACCTGAATGCTCACTGCTCACCTGTGAGAAGAAAGCACTGTCCCATGCCTAGAGTCCTTCCTAATGCAGGCTGGGTTTGGGGTTGTGGGGTCTTCACCCAGAAAAAGCAGAGGGAAATTCAAGTCCTTGGTGTTGCATAAGCTGGGAAAATACTTGGCGGTTGATCCCAGTGTGGACATGGAGCTCTGTGATTTCCTTACCTGAATAGAGGAGTTGCCTAACAGGGCCAATCAAACTCATCCCAGTCCAGGGCCAGGTCCCCCCTCTGCGATGGTCAAGCCTGGGCGTGCTCCTTGGGAGAGCCAGAGGTCAGCATCCCACTATCCTGGGCATTGAGAGAAATCCCTGCTTGCTGCCAGATACCAGAGTAATCTCTACTGGAGTGAGCTGGTAGGGTCAGGCTCCAGGCAGACGTAGGGAATGGAGCAGGAAGGAGATCTCATATTTGCATGTGGAACTCACAGGAACATGGAAATAGGTGCTGTAAACCATGGGGCTGCATGACCTTGAGATTACATGAGACTAACAATGTGATATTTTCCTTGTCCTCCTTAAATCCTCTTCCTGGGAGTTTGGCTTCAGCCAGAAGAGGAAAGACAGCAACAAAGCCCACAGTAAGAGGAATCTGCACCAACTGAAGAAAGGGTTATGGGTGTAGGTGGGCATCTACTGTTGGGGAGCTGAAGCCATCTCACTCCAATCACTGCAGGAAGAAAATTTGATTGATCTAATGGGCCTCAAGGGGTGGGTGTCAGAATTAAGACAGAGACTAAAAGGAAATAGACCGAAATACTGGAGAGCATCAGAGAAGATGACTCCCATGTGCATGGCTGTTTGTCCTAGTGAATAACTCAACAGGGAACATCTAGCAACAAATCCTTCACTGTGGATCTAGATTATCTGGCATTAAGATTTCTTTCTTATATCAGACTAGACCACAGACAGCGCCAAGGTTCTGACCCTGTGGGCTCAGAGGCTGAGTGAGTGACCTAAGGTTTACACACTAAGAAACTGGCTACACTTTTCCTTATCCCAGCTTCAGGCTACCAGTGAATCCCCAGCAAGGGACTAATGATCCCAAGGACTAAGTTTAACAGCAGATGGGAGTTTGTAAGTGCTAAGAAGACAAAATGTCAAGCCCTAAGGGCTTTTGGTCCATAAGAGAGGTGAGACAAGCCGAGTAATCTCTTCGTAGACAGTGATAGTTTACTGGGTTCTTCTATACATTTGATTTATGTGTTGCATATGCTTTGAATCACTAGGTCCTATGAGGTTAGTACTATTACTGTCCCCCCTCCTTTTTTTTTTAAATTTTGGAGGTAGTAGAAATACAACAGAACCAGACAGAACAAAGCCAACTGAGACAGTGCAGTGAAATTGGTACAGAACTTCACAGCAGGTTACCGGGATAACAGTAATAGGTACCATAGTGTATCTTATTATCTTCACAATAGTTGTCTAGCCAATTAGGTATAGCAAAATCAAACCAAAGACAGAACATTATAAAATCAATTGAAAGAGAATATTTAACAGAGTAAAGCAATTAATCATAATAAAAAAAACAGTGAAAACAACATTTGCTTTCAAACAAAAGATAGAGGAGATTCCCCCATATTTGCTATATTGCATACAGTCATCTTCCCAAGAGATGCTCAGAACTCTGTCCCCAGTTGCTAACGGGGTGAGAGGTATTGGGATGTTTGATTCCAGGCCCGTGCACCGGTAGGCTCACAGGAAATGCTACTGGGTCTCCTCCTGACTCACACTGGAGGAAGGCACTTCCCAAGAGGGCGGGCGAATTGCTTCTTTGTGCAGCTGCCTGGGTTCCACCATGGCCGATCTCAGGGGCCCCTGACTGATTGTCCTTCTGGCTCACACCGGAGGAAGGCGCTTACCAAGAGGGCGGGCAAATTTACTGTTTCCCTTTTTAAAGACAATATGAGGTCAAGTAATTTCAGCAAGTTATATGTCTCATTAAATGGCAGGGCTGGGATTGTAACAGGGACTGATGGCCCCAGAAAGAGGATGAGAATGAAGACCAACCAGCAACAAAACATATAGAATTTTGTGAGGCAAGAGGGCTTCCAGATAACCAGATCTGATTCATCTAATCCTCCTATGTAGGAATATCTCTCATTTTGCAATTGAGAAACCTACTGAGAGAGGGATACAACTTGGGAAAACCCACATAGCTAGGATCCTGGCAGAGTCAAGGTTCCAAGTTGGATCTGTTTGGTTTGCAGTCTGTTCTCTCCCCACCACTCCAGTGACTGATTTCCTGAGCCCCTTCACAGTCCGTGATGTCTGACTTCTAGTGCCCTGAGCATTTGTTCCCACCTCCAAGGAAAGGCAAGATTTCTCAAGAGTTGAGGCCTATTTGTGAAAGGCTAAAGAAAGGATGAGATATTTCAGACCCAGGGAAGCATCACCCTGTTTATAGTCACAGCCATCTGGTCATCAGCAGGACCAGCTTTTGACTATGAGGAAGAGTCAGGACTCAGTGAAGCAGTTACTCTGAGGTTAGCTGGTTTTTTAATCCAAACATGTGAAATAGAGTTTTAAGGAGTTGTAGAGACCAGAGTTTTGAACTGTGAACTGGGACAGGAACTGCCTGAAAAGCTGCTGTGTGTAAGTCGTCGCTCACACATTGAGATATCTGCCAGGTTATTGTGGCTTTTTGCATGTCAGGGTGCTCAACTGTTTGTGGCAAAAGAACTGGTGACACGAAGTAACTGTGTTGGAGACATCAAACAGCATTCTTGAGGTAAGTAGCATCTCAGGGGAGGTTCTGAGGGTTAGTGATGGCAAAACGGGATTTGCTAGAAACCCACTAGTTAAAGTCAGATGGCTACTGGAACAAAACAGGAGCAAAGAACAAATTTAAAGACGCACCAAAAGAGATGGGGGAAATTTCTAAGGTAAGACTTACCTGGGAATAGAAGGAAACTCCAAGTAATAAGTAGGAATTCTAGGAGTGACAGAAGTACCAGGTATAAAGCAAGAAGCATGATTAGTTTCTTTCTCCTCTAGAAGTCTTCAGGATTACTATGGCCAACTTGTTCCACAATGATCTTGAGGACTGTTTTAGTTTAGAGCAATGCTATTTGCAATGACAACAAGCCTCTAGTTTTAACGTTTTAACACAATAAAAAGTTGTTTTCCATGGTTATTCAACAGTCCAGTGTAAGAGTCCTCATCAGCAGTCATCTTTCCTCTAGCCCATTATAGGTTCCTGTATTTGTTAAATAGATCATTTAAAGAAATGTACTTGAGCAATCAAACATATAGACTCCTTCCAGCTTGTGGTTGTACAGGTCTATAAAGTTCCTGGGTGCTCTTTATGAAGCCAAATGATGGAGGAAGAACACAGAGGAGAGAGTTTGGGTTCTAGGAACCATCCACCACTTCCATGTGAATTCATCTCTAATTTCACTGGCTGAAGATTAGCATAAACTCAAGGGCAGACTGGAGAATGTATTTAAACTGTGTGTCCAAGAGGAAGGGCAAATAGCCTTTGAAGACAGTCTTTGCTACAAACCCTAGGCACCCAACTCCTCACAGCTCAGTGAGGTGTCCTCAGGGTCTGGCCCTTGATCAAAAGTGCTTTCTAGTTGACAACCTAAAGAGCCACTGAACTAAATCCTGAGTGTGTCATTATCCTCTAAATAATTAATGGATTGAGTCAACTTGGAGTTTTGCATCTATCAGAGGGAGGAAGGAAAAACAAACCACCCACAATTTTCTCTTCCAAAAAAAGCCCAGAGATATAAGGACATTTGTCCAATGTGCTTTAGGTAACTCATCTGTCAAAAAGAGATAAGAATACTTATTTCACAACATTGCAAGAAATGAAGAGTTGATATATGTAAAATGCTTATGATATCTGGCTCAGATTAAATGTTCAATAATAGAGAGTTATAGGAAGAGAACAGGGTAGAGAAGCAGAAGGAAAGGAAGAGCAAAAATTTCCCAGGAATTTCTGCTGATTTCTCATTGGTCAGACTTAATCACAGGATCACACATAGCTGCAAGAGAGGCAGGGAAATGTAGTTGAATATATGTTAGTCAGGATTTATATGCCTGATTAAAAATCAAGGTTTTTATTACTTTAGAAGAGAAAGAGAATGGATATTAAAGAAAAACTAATAGCTTCTGCTACAATCATCAACAGCCCAGACACAGTTCATTTATTTTCTAGAGATTGGACAAAAACCTCTGGTTTAAAGACAGAACTGTGACCTAAGACAAAGCCCTTAGCCAGGACTGAAGAATCATCACAGTTTACCACCCCAGTCTTAGCACACTGGACTTGCCACTGTTCCCATGCATGTATCATCAGGGAAGTCCACAAAGGATAGCCTGTAGGTTATGAATACCAGGTGCTATTCCGTTATGGCTTGAACACCCCATTTCTGTATGCATACCATCCATCAGGAAGTGTGTGGGACTCTTGAAGCTCTTCCACCATGCCCTTCCTGTTTAGGAGCTGGTCAGTCATGGACTGAAAATGTGGGCCAGAATAAAGCTCTCTTTAAGTTGCAGGTGTCAGGTATTTTGTCTCAGCAACAAAGAAAGTGACACCATACATCCCACCCCCAATTCATATCTTGAAGTCATAACTCTGGTACCCATCAGTGTGACAGTGTTTAAAAATAAGGTTGCAGATGTAATTAGTTCAAAGGAGCTTCTGTTGGGTAGGCCTCTTCTCAGTATGACTGATGTCTTATGAAAGGAAGATTTACACACACACACACACACACACACACACACACACACACACACAGGAAAACACCATGTGAAGGTAAACACAGATATATAGGCAATGCATCCACAGCCAAGAAATTCCAGTTTTTGCCAGTGAACTACCAGAATTTAGGAGAGAGCATGGAATGTTCCTTCTCCAGAAGGAACCAGTATAACCAGTATCTGGATTTTAGACTTTGGGATTACAATAAACAAATGTTTGTTGTTAAAACCAGCCTGCCTGTGTTACTTTGTTATGACAGCCCCTGAGATACTAATATGCCTGGCCTAGCCCCAGCTTACTGGCAGATCTTTAGCCAAGTCATGTCCCAGCTATCCAAGTGAGAGCTTTACAGCTGGTCCTAGCTCTCACCTCCACCTCCACCATGATTTCTCATTCAGGGCCCAGTTCCTTACCCCTGCTGTGTCTTCCCTCCTCTTGGGACCCAGGTCTTGCTCCCCGAGACATGGTGTGTAGTATAGCCAAAACACCTGTATGGATCATAGTACTGAAGGACCATACATTCATTTTAAAATTTTTCTTCTTATAAAACTGTTTATCACCAGGAAGTGTGTATTTGAGGGGAAGCTGGAATCTCTCACTTCCCCTCAAGCTTTATTTGTGCAACAAAATGGAATACAAGCAAGCAGCCTCTTGGATAGTCTGGGTAACACTGATGGTCACACTGAATAATTAGACCAATTTTTCTTGGGAGAGAGAATCAAAGCACAAAGTGGGTTCTCATCATTCCTCCTGTTTAGAACATTCGGATATGGCTTTTTGTGTTTGGATCATCTAGCAAACCCAAATTCCAAAGTAACTGGCCCATCAAAGCAAGAAGCCTTGATCTTCATTTACAAAGTGCTTTTCAGTAACTGAAATAAGTGAGTTTAGTGAGGGTTTAGGACCATAGGAAAGATGTAAAATGAAAAGGTATACAAATGCTCTCATCATATTCCAAGGGGAAATCCCGTTAGGGGAAAACTTCTAGGTCTCCCAAACAGAGGTGCAAATGCCAGATGCCCCAGCCTTTCTGAGGCAGCCAATGTATCAAAGATTTGCTTCCTTGAACATTCCACAAATTCTTAAGTTCCACGTGCTTCCTTTTGGGTTTAGAAATTGATGCAGGACTTATGAAGAAAGTCTCCACTTATCCAGTGGCACAGAAGTAGGGTGACTAAAGGATCCAAGGGGAAGAGGAAAAGAAGGGTCACAAGTGGAGAGGGCATCACATGTGGAGAAAACAGTGATCCCCAGGTGTGATTCCACACCTGGGGTGAGGAGAGTCTCCGTCCCCAGACTTAAGCAAGTGCTATCTGGCTAAAATGGGCAAATGCATCACCCTAGAGGGGGTATCCAGAGGATAGTCCCCAAAGCCCCATGAACAGGGGAGATGAACTGAGTGCTGTAGGCCCTGGTGTCCTGTTTCAGTGCCAGTTTCCACCAGGATGAAAGGAGGGCAGAGGTGACCGAAGAAAGACTGCCTGCAGCACCACCTGGCAAGGTGACATGGCAGTGAGGGGTCACCAGATTTCCTCCTTCTGGGCCTCCCTGGGCCCATGTCTGCCCCTCCCTAGCTTTCCTGCCAAGTTCTACAGCTCCAGGGTGTCACAGCAACACGTGGTCCTCTGTGCCCGGGAGCCACGCTCTGTGTTGGGGCTTCTCCCCTGAGAGGACAGGAGGGAATGTGTTCCCCCGCCACTGGCTGCTGTGGAAGGCCAGGCCCCAGCTTCATCTCAGAGGAAGGATGGGCAGGGAGCAAAGGGCAGTGGATGCTGTCTACACTGCATCCAAGTTGCATTTTTTTTTGTTTTTAATTTTCAGATGAATAATTCAGTGGCTATGCCAAGGTTGAAATATTTTTCTGTTTTCAGTAAGATGTGAGAAAAGGAAATGAATTTTAATGAAATGTTTTGGTTTACTTTATCAGAGGCTTCCAGTGTAGTGGGATTCCCACGCCCTAAACAGATGTCAACTGTTTTATCCTCTTGCGTGCAAAAGGCAACAGACAGCCGTGTGGACACTCTGCCCAGCCTGGGTGCATCTCCCCATTTCCTGGCTGGACAGGGCCACTCACCAGTGAATGCAGGGCTGGCAGAACTTGAAAGCTGTGTGAGTGTCCCAGCCATCCAGAAACCGGAAACTGCAAGTGATGATCCTGCTGTCCTTGCTGATGTGGACCAACAGGCCTCTGTGGGGGAGAGCAAGCCACCTGCCCTGCCCTCCCGGTACCCGTACATCCCAGCCTGGCTGGGCAGCACAGGCTTTGGCAGATGACCAAGCCCTCTGCACTGAACAGGAAGAATTTAAGTATGTACGCAATTCTATAAACAGATTTTAAGGGAGGTGCAGAAATGTGGATAGATCTCTAAGGAGATGACAGAGCTGTCAGGTGGAGGTGATGTCACAGGCCTCAGAGAATGTGCCAGCACATGAGCTAATTGATAGCTGCAGGCTCAGGACATGTTTTCCAGCAAAAGTTTCTGAACAAAGTCGGCAACTAACAGACCACATGGATTCTCTTAAATAGACTGCTGATAGGATTCCTCATGGTTCAAAAACACCTGCCCGAATGAGTTGTCATCAACAAATCAAGCACAAGAAAGATGCGTTGAGCTCTTCCCAAGGGTTAGAACTCAGCCAGTTTGAGGCAGGGGGAGATGGATGGAGAGGCAAAGATAACCAGAGCCTGCCTGCAAGGCTTGGGGAGATAAGCTTGCCCAGGCAATGCCCATGCATGACGAGCCCAAGAAAATCTACAATCTAGTGCTCTTCACCTGGGTTCTCAGCTGCCATTATCCCTGGAGTCACCTGGTCTAGAGGCCCAGGTGAGTATCTAAAAAGAGACAGAAATGTTGAAAGAACTCCGTTAGAAAGGATTACATTGCCACAGGGAGCTTGTAACAATTCTCTGTCCACCCACTTTGCCATTTAAGGTTTTCAAATCCCATTCTGTATCACATGTGTCATTGCTTCCCTGGTAAGCAAAGGAGGAAGTCTTTCTCCTGGTCTCACCAGTGATTTAGAGGGAACTTGGGGTCCCCAGTCCTAGCTTCCCAGGAAGATGTTTGTTCTGCTTCTCCTGCTCCTTTAGGGGAAGGAGGTGGCTGAGCAGGCAGAAACTTGTAAAGTGAGTGACTGAAAGAAACCAAATGGTAGCTTCCTTTCTCATCCTCTTTCCCAGGCCTGGCTGTCTGGCAGGGGAAATGTCTGAGATTTTCTTAATGGAATGCTACTGTGTTACCTACTTGCTCGGAGTAGCCAGCCAAGGGACAGATGCTGTTGATTAACTTGCAATTTCCTCTCTGCCCCAGGCCTTGACTCCAACAGCGTCCCTACCCTGGTTAGGCCTTCACCCCCACTGCACATGCCTTTGGCTATCCGCTGCGCAGTGTTGAATCAGCCCACACTATGTATAGTGGCAAAGTCGGACTCTCCTCCTCCCTCAAGGCTGAGAGGGTGGCGAAGGGACGCGGAGCCCACCAGGAGCAGTGTCTATCTTCACAGGCTTTTGCAGGTGTCCTGCGCTATGTCACACAGGAAGGAGGAAAGGGAAGGGGAAAGTGGTGATGATCTGGCTCAAGGAATGCAATTGGTTAGGCAGAAAGGGTCAAAGATCCAGAGTCCCCGTGTGTGGGTAGCCGTGACTCAGGGGGAAAAGCCTCTGAGGCTGCAACATAATCCTGAAGGAGACACCTACTCCCTTTCCCTGCCATTAGACAAGATGATGGTAACATTTACAGGGGAAAAATAAACATGCAAGACTGGACAGGCAAACTGTGGTGCTGGGAGGGACGCAGTGAGGTAGAAACAAACCTGGGCTTCCAACATTGAGGAAATGACCCACAATCTTAGCCCCTTCTGTTTCTCTGGCAAAATCCCTGAGACAGGGTGATTTGTCAGGGAAGTACTTCTTGTGGGGCTTGGCCCAGGAGGTTCAGAAGGCCAAGAACAAGGCACCAGCAAAGGTCTCCCACTTCTCCAATTCATGGTGGAAGAACAGGCATGAGGCAGCTTTGCTTTAGTGAGGACTCACTTCCCTGAGGGAAGCACTGATCTTCCTGACGACCTCCCCACCTGTGCGAGGCTTGCCTCCCACCGCCACAGGGGTAATCGCAGCCCAGCATGAGTTTCGTGGGGCACAAACCTTACTCAGTCCATCTCACCAGGTACCTCTCAGAATTCAGACTGATCCAAGAGACAAGGGTTTAGAGGTTGACACTTTAAATAAATGGTGCTGTGTCCAGTGGGTGATTATTCCATAGAAAGAATAAGCTCCCAATGCAATGAAATTCAAATGTGAGAATGAAATATGTAGAGAAAGAAGAATGGACAAATTCCTTGCAACCTTGGAGGAGAAAATGGCTTGCCTGCAGCTTAAAGATCCGAAACTAGTAAACATTTTTTGATTAAATAAAAAAAAGCTTCTAGATAAGGAAAAATATCATAGAAAAGTCAAAAGACAAATGAAATAAAATATTTGTCATTGATTCCTCCCTAATATACAAAGAGCTCCCAAAAATGGAGAATATGAAACCTAGTAATTCAATAAAAACAAGCAAACAGTTGGAATAGAATTCACCAAAAATGCAAATAGATCTTAAATTCATGAAGGATGTTTCATAAAGGGAATAAAAACTTAAAACTTCCCTGAGATACATGGACTGCTTTGTATCCATGAAAAAGCTCAAAAAGATGCTTTACGTTTACTGTAGGCAAACGTAACCAGTAGAAATGCAAAATGGTTTACCTCTTGTGGAGGCCAACTTGGTACTCAAATGTGTTTCAAAATGGCAAATCCACTGCCTTTGCCCAGCAGGCCTACCTTTGGGGATTTAACTTCAGCTGTTCATGGACAAAATTATGCACAAATAGGATTCATTACTGTATCATTTTTGTAAGAGAAAAAAATGTAAAACATCTCAAATGCCCATTAATAGGAGAATGGTTAAATAAATCATGTAATACGCAACTTTTAAAAAAAATGAATCAGGGATTCTACATCTAAGCAGGGAAAATTCTCTTTGGTATAGTCAGTGGGGGAAGCAGACTTTAGAATTATACTATCTTTTCTGGGGGAAGGGGGATAATAAGATAGCATATTCATGTTAGCGTGTATTTATATATGTAACACTGGGTGAAAACTAATTAAAGACACTACGGGGCCACGAGGTAGAACAGATTAGCCAGGGGTGCAGCAAAGACTGAAACTGGGTTGGGTGGCTCCTCAAGAGAGGCCTTTCTTGGAGAACTGAGTGGATGAGTACGTTTCAAGTAAAGGAAAAGGAGAAGTCAAAATTCACAGGAGAGAAAATAATCTGCTCTCAACCTCTGCCCACCTCACATCTTTAGCCTTGACTTCCATCCTCCATTCTGTCAAGCTTCAACAAGAAATTCCAAAGAGTTTGGAACTGGTGTTTCCTGGGAAGAGAAATTACAGCTGATTCCGAGTTCAGCTCAGCAATTTGCTTAGAATAAAGGTTCAAATTAAATTTCTATGAAAGACACAGTGAGGTTATTCTGTGACTGTGGGAATACACACATGTGTTCCCACAAAGCCCAGCAGAGGCTGCCAGCAGCTGGGGAGAGTGGGGTATGAAGAGGTACTGTCTAGTGGTACATGGTTTCTTTTGGGATTGTTGAGAATGTTGTGAAACTAGATAATAATGATGATTACAAAATTCTGTGACAATACCAAAAACCACCAACCACTTTAAGATGTGCCACTTGAATTGTATTCAATTATTTTTTTTAAAATCTTTCCTTCACAGAAGTCTTCTTTGATACCCCTGGACACCCACTACCTCACAGGACCTTGTAACAGTGGGTATCACATTTACTGAGTACCTTGCGTCGTTGGCTAATAAGTTTAGGATACTGAGGTGGTAGAAGGGATTCCTCATGCCTAGAGAACACAAAAACAAGAATAAAACCAAGTAAAAGTTGGTTTTCTCTCCATGGTGCCACGCCCTGGCAGTTCTAAATAATGGTCATGATGAAATATACTTACCTTCCCCTGATTTTTTATTTTTTGGTTTACTTTCTAAATTATTGATTTTGAGTGCTACCTAGGTGGTGGCCAACATATAACTCTTCTACTCACCCCTTTTCAACTTTACAGCGGGGAAAGTAATACGTATTCAGCAGAAACCATCCTCAGAATTTGGAACTGTGGTATTTCTCTGGGTTGGCAGCACAGGATGCCTTACTGTCTGGGATTCAGGGCAGTGGCAGTGAGTCCCAGGTCCCTGTGACCCTGCAGTCCATGGGAACACCTGTGCTCTGAACTATTCTACACCGGGTGCCAAGTGAGGGTGTTCATGGAGTTAGGTATGTTACTGCGTTTTGAACTCAAGATCCATGATGAATTTATGTAGATCCAGTGCCGCTGTAGGTGGAGGAGCATCTGTAGATGTAAACTGAAAACTGACACCTTCCTTTACCTTTCCTTTAATAATCAGTGATACTCTACATGGAAACTAACTCAGAAAAGTCTCTATTCCAGTCTGTTCCTCCGGGGACCCATCAGCGACCAGGTTTCTGCCTGGGATGTCTGTCACTGTAACAGTCTGGAGCAGCACAGCTCCCAGCTCCGTGGTGAGTTTCCAGCCTCGTGGTGTTGTGGGTACCTGCAGAACGTGGAGAGTCCAAGTGAACACTTGCAGCAACCGGATCATAGAGAAGAGAAACGGAACCGAGTTACTCAAGTCTCTTATTCTATGAAACTACATGAGGTTTTCATTTGTGATCTATAATTTAAGGCAGTGAAACAGTAAGAAGCACAAGGTGTAGTATTTTATTTTGACGAGTGCAGATTTTAGTTCCTACACAAAATATTTTACTAAATTTGACATTGAAATGTATTCTTTTCTAATTGTTGTTTATTTTAAACTACAGGATAAATCAAGAAAACAGACTGGTACAATAATAGTTGTCTAAATTCTGCTTTTCATAGATTATTTCAGTTTCATTAAAATTCACTTAATAGAAATTATCTACATAAAATAGTATTATATGAAACTTAACCAAAGATGAATGTTTAATCAATAGTAGACAGAAAAAATGACAGGATAATTGATTTGTTCTTTTTCCTTTTTCTGGTACAGTAATATATATTTATTTTTCTTTTTTTAATAGCAAGATTCCATAAACAAATATTCAAAAGGCAATTTTGAGTGTTGGCATTTTTGGTCATTTTTGCTATTCATTTCATTTTATGATTATTGCTGAAAAGTTTTAATCATATAGAGGAGGATACTATATCTAACCATCTTCTACTTGATTAGTACTATTCATAAAGAATCTACATGTGCTTCATATGTTCTTACATATACTTCTAAATATGCTTATTGAATTTATATACAGTACACATGTACTTAAAAATATTCATTGGCATTCTTTAATGCAAGTTTTTTTAAATTGCTTATTTTGGTGAGTTCATTGTTTGATGATTGCAACCATTCAGTGAGTTATTTTTACCCCCATGAGATGGACAGTTTTATCTCCATGGAAAAACTGAGAAAGTGTACATGAAATAATTCACCCTTACTGGTCAGAAAACCAGTAAGAAGAGCTGTGATCTGAACGGAGATCTAATTCTCTTCGCTAATGTACTAGGTTAGTTCTTCACACATCTCCCACTAAAGTAAAGTTGACCTTGAAATGCCATCTGATTTTTCCTGCACCACAAATGCTTCCTTGCTGAAATGATCTAAGGGAGCCACAGTCTGCACACCTGAGTCCAGCTGCAGGGATTAGCGATGACCAGGCGACGACGCCTCCACACCAAGGACCTGCTCCTGGGACTTCCCCGGGCACACGTCTCTGGGTCAGCTCCTTGACAGTACTAAGGTCATGTCTGCCTTTGCCACTCGCGTCCTTTGTGCCAGCTTCCCCCGGACTCCAGCTCTTCCTCATCCAAAATGACCCAGTTTCAATCACTACCCATTACCCTGTTTATTTTCTAGCCTAGTGTTGCATTTCTCCATTGTTCTTTCCTTCTCTTGCTTCCTATGCATTACAAATCAGTACTTGGAATGAAAGGGGTTCCTAATAGCGCTTGTTATGCTTTTGGAAGAATGAAGATATGAAGGGCTTAGCCTCGCACTAGCAAGAAGGACTCTGAGGTCACATCCAGGTTCAGTGGGGCAAGCACGCAGAGAAATAAGAGCCACTGCCACGCCCAGTGTGCAGAGGGGTGGTGCAACTGTACGCGTGAGCACCGAACTGCTGAATGCCCAAGTCTGTGGACAGGAGAGGGCTCGTCCCTCATCAGCACCCACCAGTGCACCAGCACAGGTGGGTGCATTGCGGGGACCCCTCAGCCCTCTCTGGGGGCATCCTGGAGGGCAGGATTTGGAAGAAACGTGGAAACAGCACCCAGCTCAGGTACACAGACTTGGTCTCGGCATCAAGCATCAAACACTCCCGCCTGAAGTTCTACTGCAGCGCCGGATACAATGCCTGTCATGACCTCATCTTACACGAAGAGTAGAGATTTGACAGATGAGCAGAGGTTTCTCAGCAGAGTCCAACCCAGACTCTCCCAGTTCCCACAGCCTGAGCTCAGGGAAAGGAGGCAGGCACATAAACCAGCCTCCGCTGCATGGGAGTCTCTCCTTCCCCTCCCAAATCATTAACAAAGACTGACACTATAGTATTTATCAAAAAATCACGTTCCCTAAGTGGTGATACAAAATAATTATCTCAGCAGGCAATCAGCTCAGCGATCTTCTTCAAAGCAATTTGTGGCAAGGATATGCGTTTTTAAAGTAGATTAAATTTTCAAGAGCTCATCTCTTAAACCTGGTCAGAATGTATTTACAACTCACCTGGTGAGATGATGCCTATCTTGAAGCTGAATTTCTCTTTCATTAGGTCTTACTTAATTGAATCAAACAAAGTCATTTTGGGACTGTCCCAAAAGCAAACGTTTTATCTTAAAGCAAATGTGTCTTAACAAGGCCATAAGTAAACAAAGGCAAGTTTCCACTCCGGAGGGCTCTTGCTTTTCCTTTTAAAAGCTTATCACCCTCCTTCATTGGTTTTCCTTAAAGTTAGGAAATTGCTTATGGAGTTTACTGTTGCCAGTGAAAGCAACAAGTTGGTTTTTTGTTTCTTGGTTTCATTTAACTGTTAAGAAACACCTGCCCTCCCCGCCTCCACTGCCCGCTCCAGTGGCAGGGATACAACCCAGGGCCTCCCTCGTGTCAGCAAGTGCTCCACCTCTGAGCTACACCCCGGGCTCTCTTCATTCCTTTTGAAATATGTAAGTAAATGCCTGGTTTGTGTGCGTTTGCGACGCTTGGCATGGCCACACTGCAGTCACGAGTGTCATACTCTGTCCTGCTTGGTTCCCACTGGGTTGGTTCTGGAACTGAAGCCTCTCATTGCTACTGAGCTAATGCAAGAAGCGTCGAAGACTCTGCGTTCCCTGAGCCCTAGGGAGAGCAGGAGCCCAGGCAAGGGTGGTGATGGCTTGCTTCCTCCAGTCAGGTCCCCGGTCCCTCTACATCTGTGTGCCCAGAGTGCGCAACGTCCGTGCACGGGCTGGTCGCAGGGGAGCCCAGGCTTCAAAGCAACAAGCTCCCTGCTGGTGGGGTGGGGTGAGGCTGGGTCCCTTGGCCACACTCAGGCCTACGGACGCTGTGAAAGACAGCCATCATCAAACCAGACGCTGCAGACGGGGCGGGTGTCCAGGCAGACCCCAGCAACGTCTGCACCCCAGTCCACAGATGTGGATCACGGCTCAGGGGCTGCTGCTCCCCGCCCGGAGAATCCACGACGGGAGAAGGGACCTGGAGGTCTCCGCGGGCGGTTCCCTTGGCTCAGCGCACACTCCAGCGTCCTCCCCTCATCCCGCCCTTCCGCCGTCCTCCAGGCTGCCCTTCCTAGTTGTGAGCTGTCGCTCACCACAGATGTCACTCGGGGATGCCTGCGTGCGGCCCAGAGGCCGTGCAGACACCCCGCGCGGTCATCTGACAGGTCACGTGGGCGGGGCGTCGCCAGTCCCCTCGTCCCGCCTCCCCCTGTCCTTGTCCTCGGTGTCTCACTGTGTCACACGGTGCTGCGTGAAGGGCAGGAGTTACGTAAAGGCCCGCGAGTTGCACTGCGAACGCTCCGACCAGGACACCTCTGTTAGCTCCGGGACCCAAAGTGGGGGCCCTGCAGGGGTCCCCTCTCCTCAGCACAGAGGGGTCAGCGCCGCACGCACGGCGGTTTCCGGGACACAAAGGCAGAGACCAGGTTTCTCACACAGGGACGGCCCTGAGCTGGAACCCCGACACCGCCCCCACCCCATCCTCAATCAGCGCGGGATTTTGGAGAAACTTTTTCTGCCTCCACCCCTGAGGCCGGGGCGCTGGGGGGGGGGGTGGCCCGGAGACTTATTCCATTATATAAACTCGTAATTGCCACTGGCTTCTGCGGCTGGGGCACTGCAAGATGTTTCCAGCCAGATGGGTCTGAGGCTCAAGGGCCTCCTTCTCTCTTCTCCTCCTCCTCCTTCTCCTCCTCCCACCAATCCCTGGCCGCCCAGGCTCCACCCTCTGCTTCCCCGGTGGACCAGACTTTCCCTGTCTGTCTGGGCCTCTCCTGCAGAGGAGATGGGACCCGAAATACAAAGCTGTTTAAAACTGGCAAGCTGTTGTTAAACTGGGGTTTCCGATCTGTTGGCGGTGGCTCCGGGTTAGCATTGAGGAACAGCTCATTCCGGTGGGTGCCTTCGGGGGGCGTCTGTGGTCGGCCCCAGATAGACATCCCTACACCCTGGAGTGTGCAGGTCTGAAGCGGCCCGGGGTGAGGACTGGTGGCCATGCCACCCTCATCCCTGCTGGTGCTACGGAGTCACTGGGTACACAGGAGCCGACTGCAGACCTCCCTCCCTTCCCCCGCCCTAAGAAAAGATTTGCAAGCAAATCAATAGTGTGAACAAGTGTCAGGAAGCCTCCTCTTAGGGATTCTTTGGCATTTCCAAGGCACACATTTGCAAACACAAACGTGTTCCTTATAAATGAGAGCATCCATCCAGTGCATGATGAGAGGACTCTCTGGGAGCACCTCGCACTAGCAGCCCAGTTATGGGGCAAGTGAATGTTTCAAAGTAGCAGAGGACTTCTGAGACTGAAGTCCAGGCCTGCAGCTCATCTACCAGGGGAGAAACCAGGATCAAAAATGTGGGTGGACTGGAGTGTGGAGTGTAGCTGGGAAGACCTGAGTTCAGGTAAGCAGGGTGACTCCTTACACAGAGGTTCCAACTCTAGCTCCAAGCCTGGTCGGTTTTCTCAGTTTCCTAGTCTGTAAGATGAGATCAAAACCATTTTGCTGAATATTGTGGCACTGATATATTATGCAAGAAAGCCATGGAATTCAGGTCAGGCTTGCCTATGTGTCACAGTGCTGTATTATTAGTGGTCAAGGCCACTGTGCTGGTTAACAGGACTTCTGATTAAAATTCAAATTAATTTTTTAAGCTGGAGTGTGGAATCTTCAATATTTTAATAGGATTTACAAGAAAAAGTGAAGTAGAACTTTCATGACACAAAAATTAAAAATCTAAAAGTTATAACTATCCTCATATGTTACAGAATGCTTCATTCTTTTCTGTGTTTTGCTCTTTTTAAATTAGCAAATAAATGTTACACACATCTACAGGGTGCCATGTGACATTCTGGTACATGTATATCTTATGTAATATTCAACTCAGGATACAATATCTATCTCCTCAAATATTTAGTATTTCTTTAAAAATGCTCAGAATTCTTCCAGTTTAAAAAAATGTATAGTACTTCATTGTTGGCTGTAATAAACTCATTTTGCAGCAGGATTGTGTGTATGTGTGTGCATGTGCACATATGTGTGTGTGCATGTGCATGTGTGTGTGTGATGGTGGGTATCCAACCTAGGATCGAACCATACTAGCCAATTACTATACCACTAAGATATATGCCCAGCCCTTGTAATCTGATATATATATATATTTTTTTTTTCCTGCCCTAGTGAGTAGGGAATGTGTCTTTGCAAATGCATCCCTGTGGAACTTGTGCCTTCAAGACTTCCTCTGATCCCAAAGCACTTTCTCCTCATCAGTCTAAATAGCTATGGATGTTCTGTTGTTTCTGAATCCAACAGAAGTGACAGTGATAGCCCAGGACCAGGAGCATTCCACTTTGGGACTCCATTGCAGGACTTTTGCGATACCCATACTCTAAACTAGCTCTGCCAATCTCCCTTGGTTTCCAAAACTGGGGTTTTCAATTTGCCCAGGACCAGGGGTAGAGGTTGGCTCAGGTACTGTTACTACCCTATAAAGCAAATACCCTGCAAACTACAAAATCTCTGAAATTCCAGCCTCGTGTTTAACATGGCCCCTTCTGAGCCCCTGAGCAGGTAATTTTCCTTCCTACATTCCTTCCCTTGTGACTTCAGTAAATGAGATTGGAAATATAGAACCAGCGAGGCAGGGAGAGGCACAGTAGAACTCGAGTGCATGTGTAGGGTGAATATCGAGTCTGTGGCATTTGCATGCCTGAGTGAAATGAGATGCTTAATTGCTAAGAGCCTCCCTGGGGCACGGTTTCCTGCTGTGGCGCCTTCCATGATTTCATCTGAGTTTAGGCAAATTAAAATATCAAAATTTAGGCTCACATGTGAGGCATTGACGTTGGTACTGAAATGCTGCAAGAAGAAAAGCTCCTTTCCCACATAATCCAAGTGTAGGTCTGTGTCACCAGACTATTCCAAGTGAGATCACTTGCTGTAAACACCACTGTGACGTCCGTGGCTTTGAAACTGTGGTGATACCCAGGACAAGTTCGGAGCTGTTGCTTTTCGTTCTCAGAAGTGGCCTCCTTTCCACATGCCTTCAAGTGGTTTTATTTTCCCTTCTGTAATGTGATTGTGATTCAGCTCTGAGTTTTATTTTATAATTGCTCTTGTTTTTAATCCCCTTCCCCACTCCTAGACTCACTTGGCCCTTAAAATCTTGAATTTCTAGGTTGGTCCCCATGGCTTGTTGAATCATGAAACCACAAGCAGCTTTTAAAATCCATCGGGGTAGCCTGAGATCTATGTGTCTATTGCACTTTCATGTAGGTGGCATCTGTAGCCAGATAGGAATCTATTTCAAGTCAATACTCTTACTAGACTAAACATTATTCTGTGTCCTCCCCCCCCCGCCAGTTGCTATTATACAGCACTCATTTATTTTCTCTTTTCCTCTTCCTGATCTTTTCCTCATGGTTCAGTGACTCTTTAGCATGACCTTAAATGCATTAACAGAAAGGTTTTGAGTTCTCAGCCTTTTACCAGTTCATGTTTCTTAATGTTACAAGTGAAGGTTTCGTTGTTCCTGAGACTATCACTGATGTCTGTGACGGCCGCAGCTCTGTCCTTTACAGGTACATCTGAGAGGTGGGCTTGATATAAAACCGAAACACTGCACTTGCTTACTGCTTCCCTAGCAGAGTTGCTGCATGATTGTTAGATAGCCTCTTAGCTACTGTGCATGCTGAGAATCTGTTATGCCCGGTACAGTGCCTGGTATAGGACACAGTCTGGTGCTGGAATCTGGTGCTCATAGAAAAATGCAAACAGATTTGGTTCACAACAGCATGTGGTGGCAGGAAGCACAAGGTTTATGGAAAGCCAAAGGAGAGCTGTGTGAGTTACCTTGGTGAAGCCTGAGTGACTTCCCAGGGCTGGTGGCACCTCAACTGAATGCTAGAGGAAATAAAAGATTTACATGTATGGTAGAGCAAGTCGACCAGTTGAAACGGTGCTTGAAAGTATTCTTTTCACATAGGTTAAAATCTTGTTCGTCTAAAAATAACGAAGTTTTTTAAAAAGTCACTGAAACAGGTTAGGAGCTCATTTGTCTTACCTATAATTAAGTCCAGAGGTGATATGGTGTCTGCCACCCAAGCTTCCTCTCTGTGGCACTGCTGTACATAGCACATTAGGCAAATTTTCATTGCTGGGACCGAATACCTGACATACACAGTTTAAAGGAGGACAGGTTTGTTCTAGCTAATGGTTTCCGAGGTTTCAGTCCTGATGGGGTCCGAGGCAGGCACATATAGGTTGGAAGGTGCAATGGAAGAAAGCAGCTCACCTCATAGTAGGCAAGAAGCAGAGAAAGTTGAAGGCCAGAGAGAAAGGGCCACAGACAACATACACACTTCAGGTTACACCTTAGTGAAGCACATTCTCCATTTGCATTTCCTCTCCAAACAGCTCATTGAACTTGTAATAGATTAATCCATTTAGGAGCCCAGGACCTGTGTGAGCCAATCACCTCTGTAGGCCCCACTTCTGAATACGGCTACATTAGAAATCAGCTTTCAATACATGAATGTTTGAGGGACATTTTGTATTAAAATCATAACACATGGCTTTCATTTTTTAGATTACCTCTTGATCCCAAATGCTTGCAAGCATTCCAACCATGATATCCTCATTCTAGGATGCATTAAGGTAAAAGGGAAGGAAAGAAGGCTTTTAAGAACTTCAGATATACCATGATTTTCTCACTGACAAAATGTACCGCATTGCGCCACATAGCTGCAAGGGAGGCAAAGAGGTAAGATCTTAAACTGTATGGCAGCATTTCCAGGTAATGGCCAGTGTTGTTACTGAAAAAGAAAGGCAATTTCTGGGAGGCTTCCACCTGTCTTTGCTGCAGTGGTTAAGTGGAGAAAACTTTGTGTGAGGGAAGGAGGGAAGGAAAGCTTATCTTATCTCAGAGAATAGATAAAGTTAGTAGTTTAGCTTTTGGTTTGCCACCAGATAAGACTGAGAAAATAAACAGGTGCTAAATCATGGGAGAACTTGTAAGCTGTGCCCTGCTGAGGACCTGGAATTTTATCCCAAGGACAACTGAGAGTGGTTTGAGGAGTTGTAACCTGGAGGTGGAGAGGAAAATGCATGGATGGTGAGGGCAGAGCTATCACTAGGAGGCCACCACAGCTTCTCAGGAGGAGCAGGGACTGCTTGGCCTAGTTGGCAGTGGCATCAGGGATGGGAAGAAATAAGGAGATTCCCAAGAGACTAGAGACATAGAACTGGTCAGATGCAGGTAACTTGTAGGTGGGGAAGACAAAGATGGCTGACATAGGCATCAGGATGAATGTGATACCATTTATCCAGGACACTGAGAATTGGGAGAAGTTGGATGGAGAAGGTGAGCTTGGTCTGGATTTTCTATCTCCATTTACGGATTGAGTGAACCACTTTTTTGCAGCACTGGTGAAGAATAATTTACATACCATAAAATTCATCCATGTTAAATGTAATAGAGTTGGGTGAGTCCAAGTAACACAGAGTTGTGCAACCATCATCAGGTTCCAGTTGTAGAAGACTCCTCCTGTTCTTCTAGAATGTTCCTTCCATGCCAAGTCTATCCTACTCCTAGCTATAGGCAATCACTGATCTACCTTCTGTCAGATCTACTTTTTAAAAGGTAAATGGAGTCAAATGATTGCAGGGATTTTCTGATGGGGGACAGAGAGGGAATCATCCCTGGAGAAAATTCCGGAATCACAGAAGGGACTCTTTCTGGTCAGACACTGGTCCCCACCCATCCACTCAAGTGGTAGGTTCCCTTTCTGCTTCCCCTCGGGTCTCATGGGGGTGGTGTGATTCAAACAATAAGGATGTTGGGGCAGAAGATGGGGAATGGTTGGTTGCACATGTTGGGCTTTAGTGATTAGCTTGGTAGATGTATTTTTTTATTACAAAGGACCAACTGCAACTCCTGTAAGGTTTTCAAGTGCAGTTGAGCAATTTGCAAACTCAAAGAGTGTCTTGGCTTCCCTTGATATCATAGATTATTTTTTTCTTTTCTTTCTTTTCTCTTTTCTTTCTTTCCTGTTTTAAAAACTGAATAATTCTGCATATAAACATAGATGGATTTTTTTTTAAAGCAGCAATGCACCTCCACTGAGTAGTTCCAGAACAGAATGCCTTGAATGTCCTGGTTTACTTCAGGAAGACTGTTTCTTGGGGGGTGGCCTTGTTCTTAGCCCTTCACTTTAACATATTACTGGTATCTAGAGTCTCTCAAATGCAGTTTCAATTATACCTATCTTGAGTAATATCAAGATTTCTTAATTAGTTGCTAACACTATCAATGCTAGTGCCAAGTCCTGAGACTACTGTTTTAGAAATGAGAATTATGTAAGCATTTTCCCTCTGCTCTGTTAATAGTCTCAAAGCATTAAAAATTCTGAGTGATCCCTGGGTGGAGACTATATCACATTTCCAGCCCTCAAAAGGACTTCTCCACTATTTTAACCTTCCCCAATCTTTCCGTGCCTTGCACAGATAGGAAAAGTGATATTAAGCACTGTTGAAACCAAAATCTTTAAAAAAAACATCAGAACAAACAGTCTTCAAACTGAGCTTTGATTGTAGCAAGCCAGTATTGCAGCTTGTTGAAATTAATACACATCTCTCTGCTAGAAAAAGAGGCTACTAGGCATTCACTCATCCCATAAATATTTGCTGAGCACCTACTATGTGGCCGGCTTTGCATTAGGCAGAAAGGATACAGAAGCAGACAGGATAAGAAAAGAGCAGTGCTACCTGGAGCTGACATTCCAGCCAGGCAATTGTTAGACAGGTAATAAGATAATGTCAAAGTGAAAGTGCTGCTTTGTGACTTGGTGTCTTACTTTTCGCATTGCTGAGACAAAATAACTGATACCCAAAGTTAAATGGGGAAGGGTTTATTTAAATCACAGTTTGTAGAGGTTTCAGTCGATAATTGGCTGGCTCCAAGGCAGGGTGGCACATGGCAGAGGGGCACGGTAGAGGAGAAATAGTTCATGGCACCCACAAGATAGCAAAAGCAACAAGATGGGGAGGGGATGAGACTCTTTCTGTCCCTTATGTTGTATGCAGGCTGCCTAGCCTGGGGTGGGTGGCCAGAACTATGCCAAATCAATCAGTGGACTCATATACCAATCAGCCACCAGACTCAGCCACCTCTGAAAAGGTCCTATGATCACCTGAGGCCCTGGGAGGACATCCAGACACAAACCATAACATTGGGAGAGCATCTTCAGTGGGACTTACTTCAAACGATGAGAAGGAGCTGAGGGTCGGAAGAGGAACTTTCCCAAGAGGGGACCCCAGAGAGGAGGCAGCTTGGCATGTTCAAGGTGCCTCCAGGAATCTAGGGGCTACAGAGAGGCAAACTGGTATGCAGGCAGGGACTGGACTGCTGGGCATGGTTGGGATCAGCTCACCTGCAGCCTGTGGCTAAGTGTTTGGATTCTATGGTAAGGGCTGTGGGCAGGAGTCGGTAAGCAGGCAAGAAACACAACCTGCCTGTATCTGTGGGAAGATTGCTGGCTGTGGCATGAAGGTTGGAACAGGGTTCGGGCAAGAGCAGGGGCAGGGAGACAGGTTAGGAAGTTACTGTGTAATGAAGCTGAGAAGCTTGTGGTCCTGAGTCAGTGGTGGGGAGGCAGGTAGATGGGTGGGGGTATATTTTAGAGTTAGTATGCTGGAATGCCATGGCAGGGGTGGGGTGTGAAGAAAGAGAAGGACCAAACACAGCATTAAAATTCTTGGTTTTTAAATTGAATGGTAAAGAAAAATGCTTCCTGGGGTCAGGTGAGGAGAGTGTGGGGACTCAGAGTTGTCTTATAAAAATGTAGTTTAAATTAAACTTGGTGGCACATGCCTTTAATCCCAGCACTTGGGAGGCTAAGGTGGGAGGGCTGCTGTGAGTTGGAGGCCAGCCTAAGCTACATAGTGAGTTCAAGGCCAGCCTGCATTATATAGCAATACCCTGTCTAAAAACACAAACAACAACAACCAACAAAACAAAACAAAACTGTTAAGTTTAAAATACCAATTCATTCACTCATGGAGTCACTTACCTCATAGAACATGCACTCCCTTTCAGATACGAAGCTCTTTCACTAAGTTCATAAAGATAAAAATACACTTTTTTTATTTTTTCAGATGTCTAGCCTAGCAGAGGAGGTTGTAACACGGACCAGTCATGCCCCACTGAAGGGACATCCGCAGTGCTTAGAATATAGAAGCTCTTCAACAGTGATCTTTTTCGAAGGCTGGAGGTCTTAGTAACTTTCCTCATAGTTGGGACAAAATAGTCAACACTCACAACATCAAGGAGAGGTTTATTTTGGCTCACGGTTTTCAGAGGATTTCATCCATAGCTGGCTTCAAGACGGAAAGGCTAGGGTGGGAGGCTCTGGCAGGGGAAAGCTGCTCACGTGGTGCATTCAGGAAGCAGAGCGAGAAGGGAGGATCTGGGGAAGGAGATGCACTCCTCTAAGTCACAGTCCACTACTAACAGTACACTCAGCTACGGAACCCTTCAGAGAACAAATCCATGGGTGAATGTGGCACCCTGTGATCCAATCACCTTCCTGAAGTCCTGCCTCTAAATGCATGAGAATTTTGGGGCCTTTCTAGATCTAAACCCCAACACTGGACACACTCCCTGTCTGGTACCCAAGGCCACTCTGTCATTGCTTCAGAGTTCTGGAACTTCAGTTCCTGAATTTTATTTACCCCTGACATTAATGTCTATTGCTCTCATCTTGGAACACAAGCTGGGGATTTGGAGAGAGGGAGGTAGATGGAAGGAGGGAGAAGGAGGTGGGTAGGAAGAGAGGGATAGTGAGAGGAGGGAGGGAGAGAAAGAGAGGGAAGGAGAAAGAGAGAATGAAATTATCAAAGCTTATTTTGTGCCTTGAAAGGAACATTCTTGTTTTACCTTGAAGGATTGCAGTACAGGTTGGAGGGATTTGAGGGATGGAAACTCCAGTTCCTGGATGATTTAGGACACCTAGAGAGTTAACCCAAGTGGGGCAGTCTGGGCAGCAATGAAAAGGGAAAAGAGCAATTGAAGTTCAAATATTTCTTTTCCACATTACTCATGTGGCACATTACTCAGTCAGCATGATAAATACCTTAAACACAGAGATGGCAATAAGTTATCACCACAAGTACCAACTCCATTCACTTCTGGGAACACCAACTTGAGAAAAATCCTGAGTCAAAGACTGAGCTCTGCAGGAAGAATGGAATTGATAATTGATTAGTGATGTCTGCCATGGGCTCGATATAGATAACTAAAATATGTATGCCCAGAATTTCTCATCCCTCTTTGAATTCAATCCTGCTCTTAGTTTTGTCCCCAAATGAGATGAGTAATTCAGATCTCCCAGCTGATATGCATTTCATTCTTCCCACTGTGCTCATAGCACTTGGTTCATACTTCTGGAACCACACTTGCCACAGCCTGTCTCGTGCCTGCATTAGTCACATGTCTGTCTGTCTCTCTCTTTAGCTCACTTTCCTGAGGATAGGGACAAAGCTATATTCTTATTTCCAAACCCACTGTGCCAAAAGGCATTCTACACATAAAGGGCACCCAGATTTCTTAGGGAACAGAGCTACAGGAATATGAATGGTGCCCGGGACATGAGCTAATGGAGAATCCAAGAAAATACAGCCAGGGAAGAAAGAAGCTCTGGAGAAGGAAGGAGCCAGATATGTAGAATCATTCACATCACTTACTGTCCTTTGTATTCATTTTCTATGGGTGCTGTAATAAGTTGCCACAAAGTTAGTGGCTGAAAAAACAGATTTATTATCCTACAGTTATATACACTAGACGTTCAACATGGCATTGCCACATTCCTTCCAGGGGCTCTAAGAAAGAATCCCTATCTTTGCCTTCTCCAGTTATATAGGCTGCCTGCTTTCCTTCCATCTTCTAAGCCAACAAGAAGGCATTGTTGGGTGTGTTACTTTTCTCTCACTTCTGAAACAAAATATCTGATGCCCAAAGTTAAAGGAAAAAAAATTTATTTAGCTCACAGTTTGTGAAGGTTTCAGTCCATTCTTAGTTGGCTCCAATGCAGAGTGACACATGGCAGAGGATCAACAGTTCATGGCGTCAGAAGACAGAAGAAGCAACGAGAGTGAAAAGGAAGGAGCATGAGAGAAGACTCTTTCTGTCCCTTATATTATATGCAGACCATATCTAGTTGGGTGTATCACTCACAAGCATAATCGCAGCATTGGACCATGAATCAATCACAAGTTCTACCCCATGAAGCCTACCCCATGACTGCATGAGACTTTGGGAGGACATCCAGACACAAACCATAACATCCAGTCTCTGGGATTCTCTCCTTTCCATTGTCCCTCCCACACTTGAGGACCTTTGCTTTTACATGGAGCCTAGGGATTATCCTGGAGAGTCTTCCATGTCAAGGTAAGCTGGTTGGCAGCTTTTATTCCATCTGAAATTTTCATTTTCTTTTGGCATGTAAAATAGCATATTCCTAGATACTGTGAGTTAGGACAGGGACATCTTGGTCTGCCTTGGACATTTTCAAATAAACTTACAGAGACTCTGACCTCCAGCCAGGGGATTTAGGGGACATTTCTTCTGACTCAGCCAGAGTTCTCTCTTCAGGTAAGTCCACTATGCTGCCATCCATCACAATGGCATGATGGTGGCACCAACTAAGCCATGAGGTGCCAATAACCCCCCATAGCATTGTCTAGTCTGCAAACCTCAGTGTGGGGCAGGGTGGGGCATCCAGTTGCCCAGGAAGTTTTTTTCATCCTCATGATAGTTCCCTGTCTGCTCAGAAATCTTCAGCAAAACCTGTCAAATGATAGAATCCTTTTCCTCCAGACACACACATACACACCTGGAGCTTTTAGTGGAACAAAAATCCTTGAGGTGAAGAATTACAAAAGGTCCAACTACTTCCTTACAAAGAGAGGGGAGGAAGGAAAAACACAGAAAAGGAGACATATTAATACTTCAGAAATGTCTTGGGCCACACCTTTTGCACAGATTTGCCTGGGTCTTGTCTCAGCTCCATAAATGTCTCATTACCACCCTGCTCGGAGGATGCTTTCCTTGGTCAGAGGGACCTGATAATATCTAAGCCCTGGGCAGGAGGCAGTTCTCCTGTCCACTGGCTGTGATATGGTAAATGCTCAGGCCAGACTGGGCACGTCAGGGCACCCGAGGGAGCTGACTAGCTTTCACATGGTTGGCAAGGAGGCTGCCTTTGCATGAAAAGGGGCCCGTTTAGAATAGAAGGCCCAGAAGGATTGATTTATGGAGGGCCAGCTGCTGACATAGAGCAGTGATTAAGGAGCGATGCACAGCCACTTGAAGTGGGAATATTTAGTAATAACATGAGCACAAACTTTGGTCAAGGAAGGCCTTCCTAGGAATGTGATACTTTCTATTTGCTTTGTGGGGGAGGAGAGCCCCTTGCCTTTTTTGGAACATGGCAATAAAAAGATGTGAGTTGAATGCTGGTGAAAGGCAGAGGAAAGCACTAAAAGTGAAAGTCCTTAACGTAGCCCCAGAGGCACAGATGGGTCCTGGCCATGACTGTGTGGTCTGATGAAGGGCTGAGGTTTGAAGGAGAAGCCCACTGGGTAGGTAGGTCCTGGAGACTTACTCAGCCCAACTGTGCCACTCAAGAGCCAAGGAGAGAATTCTGGCTTTTCCATTTTGCCTGTTCTTCATTTTACTTGTAAAGACAAGTTTTTATTTTTTACCTTTTAGGATTCATTTAAAATTTTCTAACAATCTTAAAGATGTTTACCTTGTAGTCTAAGACTTAAACAAAGACAATTTCCACACATGCTACTTCAGAGCATTTACAAATTTTTCTCCAAATGTGTTTCTTCCAAATTGACTTTTTTTCTTGCACAAGTAGCTGTGCCATAATTTCCTTAATACATTTCTGAAACTAGGGAACCCCATGTGTGGTGGCCACATTGCTTGGGTCTTCTCAGCATGTCTTTCTTTGTGAGAATATCCCTCCTTCATCTTTTGGTCTGACTCTTCTGTGAGCTCTGGGCTTTGTTCTCCAAAGAGATGAGGGGATAACTCAAGATAAATGCTGTGATTGGTCAGGGGTAGACACATGGCCCAGGATTAGCCAGTCATAGGGCCACTTTCTTTGGACACAGTAATTGGTCCAGAGAGTACGCACCCTGATTGGTCAGGGCTAGACACATGCCCCAGGCCTGGCCAATCATAGGGTTACTTCCTCTGGATACACTGATTGGCCCAGAATGAGCACCTGATCCAGGTAAGGGCAAAGAGAGTATCTTTGGGGGAATAGATACCTATTAACATGAAGAGAGGTGTGTTTTCTACTGCAACTGTTACACTGGGCCATCTTACCTGGCCATGGAGGTAGGTAGTCTAGAACAGGAGAGATTTGAGCCACAGCAAGTGTGAAGCAAAATAGACACAGGGAAGGCAGACAAAACGAGACATAATTTTTGCCTTCAGACAGGACTGAACTTAGAATTGGTAACACTACTGGGCTTGCTTGTTGGGTGAGCTGAGAAATCCCCTTTTCACATTTAAACTTTTTTTGAGTTGTTTCTGTCACTTAGAACCCAAAGAGTCCTGACACATTGATTGGCAGATTCATTTTTTCTGAATGGACACTTTGTATATTTAAATGAGAGTTTAATTTCCTATTTTCAAGTCTCTCTCCCTTGCTCATAATGGCCCAGTCCTTTGTTTGTTATATTTGTGTCTAATTCATTTATGTATCTTCATCTGTCCTATAACACAGATAGACCGGGCTGCCTGTTCTTATCTCTGCCTTATCAGGGTCTCACCCCAGCTCTTTCTTTCAGTGTGAGCAGCTGAAGAACAGCTCAAAGGAGATACCCTGTTGCTGATGGTAAAACGGCCATTATAAGAATGGAAACAGAGTATTTGGCAACCCACTCAGGACCCCTTTTGTCTTTCTCTTGGACAGAAGAAGCTTTCTCTCTTTCAATAAATATATTCTGCTCTTTAAAAAAAATGGAAATTTGTGACATAGATTTTGTGTCCTGCTGGTGGCAGGGAAGTCCCAGAATAGTGCAATAGAAGGAATCATAATTACTAGCAGGGAGTGTGTACCATGTAGTAGTGTAAGTTGTGACTTCAGGATGCAAAATAATGGTGCCATCCCAGAGTTATCACTGACCAGCTAGTGTAAAGTTGGACTTCTCTCTGCTCTCTATTTCTCACCAGCCTTATATGTCTGATGGTGCTGGTAACATCCAACCATTAGGCAGTGATGAACATTCCATCTATATTATTATTACTAATTGAACCCCGGAGCCCAGAAATATGCTGCATTTGCCCAGAATCTCACAAAATCTCTTGTGAAGTCCTATTTCACCACTTTCCTAGCTACGTTACTTTGGTGAATCACTAAGTATCTCTAAGCCCAGTTTCCTACTTGAGAAAAGAAGATAACAACACATTCCTTACAAGATTACTAAGGACTGGATGAGCTAGTGCTTGTAAAATACCAGCTGATAGTAAGTACTCAGGCCACACATCCTATTGAGGTGACCATCACAATAGCTCTCCCCCAGGAGATTAATATCGACCCTTTCAGCTATGTTTGCAAGTTGCAAATTTCTCCCAAATGTGAGGTGTGGCAGGGAGCAGTCATCCTAATGTAGCACCAGAAATTATGCCTCTGGTAATTCCCCAACCCTTATACTTAGATGCATGCACTAACATGTATGTACACACACACACACACAACACATGCACACACAAGACCTTGTGCTGGGGGCTCTGCCTTTTCATGGGCAAGAGATAATTACTGTCACATCTGGTTCTAATATTTTCTATTTGTTCTTTACTTATTTTAATTCAAATGGAATATCCCAATTCCTTGTCCAAGGCTATTTCCTTGTACAATATTACACGGTGCCCTTCTCTGCATTTTCCAGGTCAGGAAATGTATTCCCTTGATATTTTATTGTCCCTTTAAAAGGTTCCTATTTTGAAGGGTTTAATTACAGAGAAATAAATTAATATAACATATTTTAGTGTAACTGGCTTAAATCATTAAATTTTACCTTTACCTAAACTGAAGTTTTGATGCAATATTTACTTGACAATTGAATTTGTATAGATTTAAATGTACTAGCATTGTGCTGAGATGTTTTGGAATTCTATCACTATCTCTTCCATCTCTATCTCTACCATCTCTGTCTCTCTCTTTCTCTCTATCTCCATCTCTATCATCTCTATCTCTATCTCCATCTCTATCTCTCTATCTCTATCTCTATCTCTCTTGTCTCCCCCCCCTCCCCGTGCTGGGTATCAAATCTAGAGCCTCATGCATACCAGGTAGATATTCTACTTCTGGGCTACACTTTCAGCTTTTGGTATATTTACCATCTTCCCCAGAAAAATGCTAACACTATGGGAACAAAAGATTGTTAAGCTTTTATTTAAAAGGCAACCAACAGGCTTTGGTAGATTTAAAGCTGAAAATAAATAAGTAAGTAGGCCATATTTAAGCATACCCGTGAACCAGTTTTTCCAAGAAGAAAGAGAACTGGGAGAAGAGGAGGCATTTCTGAACCACCTCGGTCGAGGGGACAGGAAATCACAGTCTAAACATAGACCCAGTTGAGGATAGAGCGAGAACTCAAGCGGAGAAGAGGGCATTCTCCTCGAAGGACGCTATTGCTGGCTCTGGCTCCCCTGGGAACAGGGAAACCATTTGCACATCTGCCCTCAAGCTTGATGGGCAGGCAGACTGGGGAGTAAATGAAAGTTCCATTCATATGGTTCTTTTCATCCTGGATTCAAGAAAGACTGCTCAGTGCCCAGGTCAATGAGCCGTGGTGTAACCGCAGACAGGCGCCACCTCTGAGACGAAACACAAACCCTGGTTCTTGCCAGAATATTCCACCAAGGGATAGGCAGCCACCACATACGTCTCCAAGGACCCATGAGCCATATGCTAACGTTTATCTCTGTCCAGTGGCTGGGCCCTGTAGTATTCAGACTTGTGTTCTGTCCTTTCCACCTTGCGTGTGCCTGTCCCTATATTTTCCATTCCCAGCTGAACTGGGAGGCAGGATGGGGCAGCATAATCAGTAAAGTATTTAGAACCAAAAAGACCAGGCATGAACTCAGCAGAGTACCTTAACAGTCAAGGAGAATTTGGAGCCAATGTGACAGTGCGCACCTCGGATCCCAGGACTCTGGGAGCTTTTGGCAGGAAGATTGCAAGTTTCAGTCTGATCTTTTTAGCTCAGTGCTAAGGCTTGGGTTCAGGCCCAGTGTAAAGAAGGGATAAAAGGAGGTAGGAAAGAAGGGGAGGGGTGGTGGAGGAGGACGAATACTTTGGTATATGCATTTGAACATTTCAATGTTAACTTTCCTTCTCGGCCTTTGTTTCCTCATTGATACAACAGGACCAGACTTACAGGTTTGTTGGGAGAACAAACCCGATACAGATGTTGGTACACAGTAAGTTCTTAAGGCTGGAGTTTCTCTCTTATCCTCAGGGATACCTCCCAAGATCCCCTCCTACCCTGCCTGACCCCACCCTACCCCGGCAGTGGATGTTGGAAGCTGCAGATGGTATGCAATGGAAGCCTTTTCCAGCTTACCTAGAAGTGCTTTGTGTTAAGCATGAACCATGCCCTGCAGCCCTTTTTTCCCTTTGAGGTGTGACAACCAAACCAGCATGAATTTCTTTTTCCTCCTTCACAATTTCATGGCTAATTCTTCCCATTCAATTTCATGACTCATTCTTCCTGTAGATCTCAGCAACATCCATACCCAAATTTTGTATTATGTGCCAGTCAACTGTCAGCTTGCCTGGATGTAAAGACTTGTGGAGAGGTAATTGGATTGTGAAGGCATGGTCCTCATCGGTAGGTTCATAGTTGAACTACTACTGTTAGAAGGTAGGGTCTGGGTGGAGGAAGTGGGTCATGGACACGTAGCCTTAATATATCTGGCCCACGGCAGACAGGAAGGTCCAAGATACAGGCACCAAGTTTCATCGACTACTCAGAATGGAACGCATTTTAAAATGACGAGTTGTTTTTACACTGGAATTTCTGATTTAATATTTAATATGAGTAACTGAAGCCGAGGGAAGTAAAATTGCAATGAAGCAGGGAACCACGGTATCTATTAGCTACTATTATTTGTATTTTATTACCATCACTGGAGTAAATGTGTGGCCTTCCAAGATTTTAAATGTCTTACTTTGAAGAACAACAATTGCTCAGTTACTAGCTTCCTGTGAAATGTTAAAGAATCAGCCTCATTAAAAAATAACTCCCATATATTGCAATCCCATATCAACATTAGGATATGAAACCTTCTTTAAATTTGAGTACAGGAGGGGCAAAGTAATTAAAAGTGTAGAAATAAAACAAATCTAGGCTCAGTTCTCCTCCTCGGCAACCAGAAAATGAGGGAGGAAGTGAGAGTATGTGTGAGAGGTTAGAGTTGGGGTTAACTCTTCAGCTCTTGGGTTCTACTCCAAGTCAAATGAGTGGCAGTCCACTCCCCTGAGTCTCCCAGAGGGATTTTGATGCCTTTGAATTCCTTCTTGCTCATTGGAATGTGGTCACTGATGAACAGGTATTGGGGCCCTGCTCGATTTCCTCCCAGAAGATTTTGCTTCCTAGAAGCTGACTCCACACTCTTAAGCAAAAGACAAAACCGCACTCACTGTAAGTCACAGATTAAAAGCATTCAGGCCAAGACACTAATCAGTATTTTCATTGTTATTCAAAGTTCAGACTTCTTCAGTCCAAGCAGATAAGGACTGGGTGACCACATGTCACAGACTGCCCAGAATAGTCTCAGTAATGCCTTTCATCCTAGCATCTGATCTTTCTTGGTATCAATCTAGGATTTCTCACTTTTTCATATAATACTTATTACTAGTTATAATTGAGTTGAAATAGCTGGTATGGGTTTTGTAGAGCACCAGTTAGTGTTTTCAGCTCTTCCAAGGTCTCTAATAAGAGCTTGCAAGACTCTTGCACAATGAACAGAGTTTGAACTTTAGCGAAAGGCGAATGAAACTTTCCCCCCTCAAACCTTTCCAGACTCAGCATAACTTCACTTCCCTTTCAAAGACAGCAGATGAACAGAGCAATGTGTGCACACACACCATTTGGGGACAGCTGATTCCTTCCAGTCTCAAACAGGGGCGTGAGTATCATCTAGTCAATGGTTAGGGTACTATGATCTGTGTGGAGTCGTAGCTTCATTGAGCAGAGTTATGTAAGAAATCAGAGATTAGGTGTGAGCAGAATATGTGCAGAAAGTAGAAGCTGGGATCCTACTAGAGAACACTGAAGGAGTAGTCTGAAAGATCCTGGTTGCTTTGCTACTTGTTAAATAGTATAAATCCTCAGCTATTAATTGGTAATGCTTTTTATTTTGTAATCAACTTTATCAGCAGCAATGACCCCCTGAACAATGTAAGAGCAAACTTAATGAAATTAGTACTGCAATCCCATCCTTTCCAAAAATTCAGTGAGGAATATCCGGCTTGCACAAGATGTCCATCAACATTTATGTCATGAGAGGGTCCGTAGCATTTTTACCGACCACACGAAAAGCAAAAGACATCAATCTACTAAAAAAGCACTAACGTCTATTATATTTACTGCATGCAACTGTGAATGGAGTTTTATGGATCAATACACAAAGCACGATTTTTCATTTAAATCAAATTTCTGTTTTCTAAATTAATTTTTCTCATTTTCAATTCTGCATTTTTTTATGCACATAGTAAAGGGTAGCTGTTAGTGTGTGAGCTCCACTGGTAGCAGAAGAATTTTGCAAATGTTCAAGTGTTGTTTGCTTTATATCAGTGACATCAGATGCTTTGAACAGAAAACCAATTAATTCTCCTGTTAATATTCACCAATTCATGGACTCAAAATCAGGTTTTTGAAGGTTCACTCTGTGAACACCAAAATATCTGAAGTTATATGGGTGGTTTTGTAAATCTGAATAAGAAGTCCAATGCTAAAGATACAATTGTTTATACAGTGATAACAGGATTACAAATTTTAATTGAATAGAGTATTATAATTAAAGCATTGCTATCTACATTGAAGACTTTGAGGAGCAGAAATGTGTTTAGAATTAGTGATCCTCAGGTGATTTATAATTATATCTAAGCAAACTGAACCATTTTACTTCCAAAACACTATGTTTATTATCTATTTATTACCTTTCTATCTGCTTATTAGTTTTGCAACTAAATGGCCTCAACTTTCAATCCTTTTGCTTCAGCCTCTGGAGTGGCTGAATTTTCTTTCTTCTTTCTTTTTCTTTTTCTTTTTCTCTATCTCTCTTTTCATTTTTCTGGGGTTTTTTTTCACAGTTACTCATGAACACAATTTAAACATATTAGAAACTTTGATGAAATATTTTATAAACCAACAAAATATCCTGTGATGAAATTAGAAAATGAATCATCTAAATGTTGGATACATTTTGATTACATTTGTTTTCAACAAATGATTCAATTTAATCAGATGGAGATGTTCAATCAAATATTTAAGAAATGAAATAATTAAAAAACCTTAAAGCTTTCTAGAGAATTGTAATCATTTAAAAAAGTGTAATGTGGAAAGATATTACACTTTCTCCCCACAAAACAAGGAAAGCACCAGGTAGTACCACTTCAAATAAAATCAATAAATCAGCAACAACATTGGCTAGGATATAGAGAGATTATAAGCTTTGTACTTTGCTGGAGATAGGTAAAATGGTAGAGCTACCGTAGAAAGCAGTTTCTCATAAAGTTAAACAGAGTCTTATCATCTGCGTTAACAATTTCCCTTCTAAGTAAATAGCTAGAAAAATTGAAAATGAATCTTCAAACATTTCTACAGGTATGTTTAAAGAGCACCATTCACCATAGTGAAAAGGTGTAAATAAATCCAGCCTCCACCCGAGAATTAACAGATAAGCAAAGTGTGGAATATCTGTGTCGTGGAGTAATAGTCAACCATAAAAAGGAAAGAATCAAAGACATTAATTGAAAGAATTCAGAAACAACATCACATAATGTATGTTTTCATTTATCTATAATCTCCAGAACTAACAGGTCCCTAAAGACAAAACATAGTTAAGTGACTGCCAAGGGCTGGGGCTAGGAGTGGGGAATGACCATCAGTGGGTACAAGATTTCCTTTGGAGGTGATGAAAATGGTTTGGAACTAGATGGTTGTGCAGCAGTGAATGTAATAAATGCCACTAAACTGTGCAACTTTAAATGGCTTTAACTGAAAGCAAGAAAGGAACTGAACATATTAAACCCATGATTTATAAGCTCTAGTTTTTAAATTCTAAAACTGTGGTTTAGAATACCTTGATTTATGGAAGGAATATTTCAGGAAGCTCCTTTTAAAATTAAATGTTTAGTATTTTGTTCAGTAATAGAAATAAAAGCCTAAAACTTCACAGTACTTGAAATAGGCAAAGCACTTAAAAGAACAATAAATAAGAATAATTTATTCAGAGAATTTTGTAAAAGTGTTAGTCAAGGAAAGATTTTTATAAATCCATGAAAAACATCAATACCTATCGATATGCTTTGGCTGAAATATTTGCACAGTACAAATATTGAAAAATAATAGGTTACTTCATTTAATGGAATTTTCTTTAAGAGTTACTGGGTAACTTTATACCTGTAGAAAGAGTGTTTTATCATTAAAATCATTATGGTCTATAGAGAAAATTCAACTGGTAATATTATCAATTTAAAATTTACTATTTAAAATAGATGCATAATAAAATGCATCCTTGAGGATAGTTGCTGCCAATTTTACAAAAAAATTAGATTTTCTAAAACTAAACTAGAACAAGTAAAACTAAGAAACTGATAAGAGTATGTGACTATACACCAAGATCAGTAATTGTGCTTATGTTTTTTTAAAATTCCGTATTATCAATGGCAAGTATTTTTATGTTTTTCTTTAATGCACATAGGCACAATTTTCTTTTAAAGAAGTGCATTTCAAGAATTTTGAATAGGGCTATTTTTGTGATATAAGAAAGCAAATCACTGCGTAATAAACATTTTAAAATATCATTTTATGCATAGTTAGTTCCCCTTTTCACTCTGAAAAGTGTTGCATTTCCATGATCAACTACATTACGTCCCTCCCTCCCCCTGAAGTCCTGGCAGACAGGAACTGGAGGCATGGGCCCTTCATTCCTCTGCTATACTGGCTAAAGAAGACGGGAGGAGGAGAAGAAGTAAAAGTATTGGAAAGTCACTCATCTTGACTGGGTCAAGTTGATTTGAAGCTGCCTGTGTCATGGGTGCTTTCATGAGACTCTTTAAAGATTTCCTACATTAAGAATCTGCAGAGAAGATTCCAATAAGTAACAACGTACGTATTTTGGCCAGCCACTCCCCACCTGGGTCCCCCACACCTACACGTATTGGCTGTGAGTCTTGCCATTCCAGGCTGCCTTTCTTCCGAGGTTCTGTTAGATTTATAGCAGGATTTAACCTTAGCCTGGAATGTCATACCAGAAAACAAGGACAGGCAAAGACCAATGCAATGACACCAGAAGAACATAAGAGAAACTTGAATAAGTGCCTACTGTGCAAATTTATGACAATTTATGCATTAGAAAAATGGTTATGATTGATTATAATATTGAGTAAACATCAGTGAATAAATAGGAAACAGTGAAAATGCAAGAAAAAATAGAAGTTCTTCTTTATAGAAAAATATTTAGTGATAAATCTTCAGGTACATAATAAAAAAAATGACCATTTTGTGTCTTCAGCATAACAATGGATTCAGGAAAGGGTCTCCAGTGGCTGGTGGAAATAATTAGACAGAAAATTGTCAGGGAACTGGATATTTATATCACTATTTTAAAATGTATCACTCTTTTAAAAAGATATCTTAGTAGTGAGAGTTCTGGAGGTAACCAGCTTAACAAATGATCAAGTTTAATATCATTGACAGCAGAAAAACTAGTATTATATGACTCTGATATGGTACTATTTGAAGAAAAAAGAAACACTTAGACTTCTGTCTCAAGAGAGGAGGGGTAACTCCTAATTTATATACAATCAAGCCTCTACACTTAACTTTTAGATCACAGAAAGTGCAAAAGAAAAGAAACAAGTGTCCTGAATGACGAAACACCAGTGAAGACCTGAGTTTGGAGTATTCTATAGGACAACTAGAACAAATAGTTGAAAATCCACGCTGCCACCCAGAACCCATAGTTCCATCTCTGAATACCATTTCCTACTAAAGAGACATAAGAATCTGGAGAATTGGCCAGTTAAACATCTGGGGCTGGCAAGTCATATGAAGAGTCTGTAGTTTGTATAAGAGAGGAAGTATAGTATTAGAATCCATTAGGTTAAAAACTCAAGAACTGGTCAGCATCATGTGTGGGCCATGGAGAGGACAACCAGAGGCCAGTCCCTTCCTGGGAGCTGGCACCATGCATGGGCCACAGGGAGGAGAACAAGAAGCCAGACCCTTCCTATGAGTCAGCGCAATGCACAGGCCATGGGGAGGACACCTAGAAATCAGCCCCTCCTGGTGTGCAGGATGGGAGACAGGAAGAGCCAAGATACCCCCCACCCCTGTGATCTACCATCCAGAGAAACACAGGCTGAGATAATAGCTATTGAAGTAAAATATAACTTAATGCTTATAGTGTTTAGTGTTTTGTTGATTTTGCAGGCCTAAAACCAGTAATCTGATCATCTATTTAGAGCATAATAATACAGTATAGCATCTATGGGGGGTCTCCTTCTGAAGGTGGTAGCCATTGTTAATCCCCTATTGTCTTGTTTTAAAATTCTGTATCATTTTCATTGTTTTGTTTGGCTTTATTCTGTTTTGTCTATTTTGAGTATGTTATATCTGATGGCATGGGCAGTTATTTCAAAGGTGACAAGATATATTACGGCAGCTATTTTTGATTTACTATAATCTTGTTTTGCAGTTCTGTATTGCATTCATTGTTTTGTTTTTACTGGTTCTATTCTCTTCTGCTTTGTTTGATTTTCCAAATCTGATGGTGTGGGCAGCTATTGTGAAGACAAAAAGAGGCATTATGGCAGCCACTGTTGATTTCCTAGTAACTTGTTTTGAAACTCTGGATCACTTATACTGTTTTGTTTTGATTGGCTTTATTCTGTTTTATTTTGCTTGATTTTATTAAAAATGAAAAAAAAATTATAAAACCTCAAGAACCAGCCTGGATATGGTGAGGGACAATCTGAACAAGAATAAAGCTGTAGTGGATTGAAACATGCCTAGTAAGCTAAAAATCAGTGCATTCGTAATATTTTTAAATCATTGATTATCACTAGCTTTTGTTACACACCAATTTATGACTGCTAAGCTTGATGAGAAAAGGCAAAGAACCATGCATTTATGCTGCCTTTCTTTTATAAAATGTATTCTAAAGCTACTAAATGGTTTGTGATGATGACTTTTACAGACATGTTTCAGCTGATAAATGTAGAAGGAATGATAATGTTGTCAGCATTTTGCATTCTCAAGTGAAATAACATTTCTTGGCTATGAATTAGTGGTCACTAGGAGCATTTGTTAATGAAGGATTGGTATGATAGTACCTGATAAATTTTAGTATCAAAAAAGTAAGTCATATACAGTGGTTATGACACCTAATTTACAGTGCCTCCTCTTGCCTAAATTTTGAACCCAAATCTTATTAATTCTTTAAAACTACCACCAGATTACAGGAAAAATGGAAAGGAACAGGATAAGACAGCACAGAAACAATCAGCAATGTTCAGGATATTGGAAACTCTATAAACAGATTTGTGTTGGTTACTTTCCTTTTGTTGCTGGGACAAAATACCCACCCCTCAAAATTAGGGAGGGAAAAGTTTATTTAGCTTACAGGTTTTGTAAGCTGTATAAACACAGCTGGCTCCAAGACAGGGTGGCATGGCTAAGGAGCAACCGTTCATGGTGGCTGGTACAGAGACCAAAAGTGACCAGAGCAAAAGGGCAAAAAGAAGAAAAAGCACACCTCCTCCCCTCCCTTACACTGTATGCTGGGAAGGTGCAGGACCCACACAACCAATCCAAGCTCTAGACAAGGACCCAATCACAAACACTAGCCTCAGCTGCCTTTGAAAGGTCTGCTCCCCTCTATGACCGTATGAGGCTTTGGGGGGACATTTAAACACAAACCGTAACAAGATCTGAGTTTCTTCAACATGTAGGCTGCAATTAAAGACCACAGGAAGAAGAGTTTATAGATTAAAAGAGTCTCAGAAGAAGTATGCACCTAATACAATGTGTAGACTCTAAATCCTGATGCAAACAAGCTCTTTGAAGGGGAAAAATGAGAGATAATCAGCAAATCTGAGTATTAACTAAAAGTAAGGGAAGTAAAAAGAAGGGAAGAGAGAGGGGAGAAAGGAATGGTGAGGAGGAATGCAAGAACACTTTCTCCAAGCAAATTCTTCTACGTAGACCCAAATGGACCAGGATGTAGTTTTAAGAAACCTAAGGGTGAAGCATGATGGCCCATGCTTATAACCTCAGCACTTTGCGGGGCTGAAGAAAGAGGATTTTACATTCAAACTTACCCTGGGCAACTTAGTAAGACCCGTCCCCAAATCAAAAACATACAAAAGGGCTGGGGCATAGATCAGGCAAAGCCACGGGGTTAAACCTCCACTATTGAAAGAAAAACCAAAAACCACCCCGAGGGGTCTCTGGGAAGTCTGTGGCCGAGGGGGCTCATGCACACCAGTATGCACCACACAGAAGATTCTGCCCGCCTGCTCCCACCTCTAGGCAACGAGATTCATCCAGGGCCAAATTGCAGCATGATGTCTCAATTCCGCTTTCCTCATGGGCTCCCAAGGTGGACACACCCCAAAGCTAATGAAGCATTCTTAAGGAACTGTCACTTCCAAGAGCCCCTTGCAATTCTGAGAAGGACAACTTTAC
This sequence comes from Dolichotis patagonum, assembly GCA_004027295.1. Lineage (NCBI taxonomy): Eukaryota > Metazoa > Chordata > Mammalia > Rodentia > Caviidae > Dolichotis > Dolichotis patagonum. The sequence continues at coordinate 130,197 of PVJX010001127.1, read as the reverse complement.
TATGTGTCCCTCTGGCCACATATTTTTGTAAATTTTATAAGGATTAAATCACCACTGATTAAGATTCTTTTTCCACTCCAACTTTGCCTGCCTCCCATTTCCCATGGGGCATTGGAACAGTGATGGTGATGCTGACTAGGGATTGCATTAAGTTTGGCTTTCGTGGGATACGTTTGCATATGAAGGCAATTGGCTCCAGGATCCCCATGGCATACCAGAATTTGCATATGACCTATGCATGTGCTCCAGTGTATTTTAAGTCCTCTCTAGATTTCTTCAGTATATAATACAGTATAAATGCTATGTACATGATTGTTACATTGTACTGTCTAGGGAATGGTGATAAGGAAAAGTCTATACATGTTCTCTACAGATACAAATTTTTTCAAGTATTTCCATTCCACAGTTGTTCGAGTCTTGATGTAGAAGCTGTGGATAGGGAAAAATGACCATATGTGGTTTTCACTCCTTTTCATGCATAGTGGAGCTACTGCTATATGTCTGGTGCAGGGATGGCTCCCAGGGTTATTTCAACCTGCAACTTTGCCACTCCCTTATTAGACAGAAGCCAAATGTGCTATAAACTTGTCCTACAATATCTAGTATGAGAGGTTCCTGGGCAGTGGAGAAGAAGCAAGAATGCACAGAACTAGAAACCAGTCCAGAAAAGCCTACCGTATCTCACTAATAAAACATAAAACAAACTGGATGGAGCAGCCCCAAATCTGAGCACAGTTCTAATTATGTACAATACATTGCCAGCAGTGAGCTGCTAGGCTGCAAGAGTCATTTCACAACTGTCAACAATAAAAAACAAGCGCCATCCACCAATGCTGGAATAATGACACGGCTCTCTCCTTCCAGTTTAGAAAATCCATTTCAAAACGGTTTCTGTACTTCTATTACATTTTAAGAAAATCATATTTTTGTTAAAATGAAATGTTTTCTTCTCTAAAACAAGAATATGATAATTTATATGTAATATAGCTTAGATTTTGAAAATTTATAACAGAACATTATCAGGAATAATTTTCCAGAAAAAATAATTCTTTTATTTTGAACTACTGTTAGTTCCTTAGTAACTTATGTAAAAGCAAAGCTGGGGTTGTTCTAATAGTAGTTCCCCTTTTTATGTCTATTATCATCTTGCAACCTGAAGTTTAGAATTACTTTCTCAATGAAAAAACATTCATTCACTGAAAATTAATGATTAAATGCTTACGTTGTTTTTTTCTCTGCAAATAGTAAAAGTGGTACAATGTGCATATGAATGCAAAGCAATAGGGAAACCCCTTATTAATCCTCTTAATCCAATCAAAAGGAGCCTTAAAATATTCCTCTTAGAAATTAAACATAAATATAGTAACTCCGTTTGACACAGGATGCTTCTGTTCAACTCTGATTACTCATAAAATCCAGCCAGGATGGACAGACACCCAATTATACCTGTTTTCCATCTCCTGTTCTGAAAATCATCACAGAAATACAAATATTTCACAATTTTGTTTGTGCCTGAAATGCGCCAGCAGCATCTGTACCGATGGTCTCCCTAGTTCCCAGGGACCTGTGTCACCAGTGATCTGGCTCATGCATCTATCTCAGATGGACCAGGATGTGTCAGAGGGTTTACAACTGCAAAGCTAAAAAAATATGTAGGAAAAACAGGATCATACAAATGTTTTTAAAAATCACAAAACAAACAATAGCCTTCTGCGAACATTTATATAGAGGTTTGTTTGGTCTGTTTTCCAAATGTATATGTAGTAATTTGTTTTGGGGGTCCCATCAGTATGCATTGTAACTCGTTTTCCTCATCTAGTACATCATGAATGGTATTTATGTCATGAAATATATTCTAATGATGACTTTTAAAACATATCCCTAGTAACCATTTAATGGCTTACTTAACTCTGTATTTAGTGACATTTGTATATAGCTTTGAGCCCATTTTCTTTGTATACTGAGTATGCACCCTGAAAATAGAATTGCTGGCATTTGACTTCATGTTTGATAAATAGTTTTAAAATGCTTTCTAGTGGACTTCAATAGTTTAAATCTCAGATGTCCTTGTGAACCTTTGACATGAACATAAAAGCAACAACACACTTAAAATACCCATTACTTTAACTTGCCCACTTAATAACAAGATATCTTTTGGGGAGAGTGAGGAGAATCACCTATCCATATCTACTAGGGCAAAGCTGTATTTTGCTTATTCATTTGTATAACTAAACCTAATTTTTACAAATAACAAACTCCCAGAAGAACAGAATATATTGGATGGTGATGATCAAATTATGTTGCACTACATGGATGCTATATTTGTCTGGGTAAAACACTGAACACACACACACACACACACACACACGGATGACAATGATCTGTAGCTAAACTGCTATGCTCCTATGAACCCACTCCAGGGCATTTTGGTAGGGGAGCCCAAGGAGTGGGCCCAACACTTGCTTCCTTCAGGACCAACTCTTTCTGAGGACTTACAATCTTGCAAGGCTGCAGTGTGTTGCCCTTTTTCTTCAGAAAATATTTCTCTGTGGCCAGGTGTCTTAGTTACTTTTCTCTCACTGCTGAGATAAAATACCCAACTCCCAGAGTTAAAGGGGCAAAGGTTTGTTTAGCTCATGGTTTGTAGAGGTTTCAGTGCAGCACTGGCTGATTCCAAGGCAGCGTGGCACGTGCCAGAGGGTCAACAGTTCATGGCTGTGGAAAACGGCAAAAGCAACAAGCAGGGAGGGAGAGAGCCTCTTTTGGTCCCTTGTGTTGCATGCAAGCTACCCGTTGTAGGGTAAGTGTAGCACTCACACCCTTAATATGAGCATTGGTATCAATCACAAACTCCAGAAGCCCCATGACTGCATGAGGCTTTGAGGGGACATCTAGACACAAACCATAACACCGAGTCTCAAGAAGGGCTAGGACTGTTCTTTCTTTCATAAGCTGCCATACAGCATATGCTGACAGGCAGACCTCACCGACTTCCAGGTACTAGACGACTCTGGTCAAGCCTCCTTCCCAGGCAGCCTCATTGTCCTTACTGTGAAATGGGCACAACAGCAACACCTCACTCTTTGATTTGCACGGAGTAATCAGTAAGCTTAGAGGGCTAAAGCACTTTGTACAACACACAACACATACTAAAAGTGTCATCTACATTCCAACTGCAGGAAAGTGGTTCACTTTTTCTTACCAGTTTACAAAAAAGAAAAAGACAAAACACAACCAAAACTCTCTTATATTTTAAAAACATCAACCAGAACTTCTACGCTGACTTTAGTAGCTGGTTGGTTGCTGCTGACTCAAATGTGGGTTTACATACAAATAATATCATGCTCCTTTCTTAGGTAAAACCCTCACTGATAACCAAGGATATTCTTATTTTCATTGTTTTTCTATAGGCTTGGCAGCTGGCAAAGAACGAGAGGGCAGTGAGGAGCATGCAGCACGTTTGGGCACAGTTAGGGCCGTCAGAAACCCTAACCCACTCACCTACTAACAGCTTCCACCTGGTGTCGGCCCAGAGCAGGGTGGTGCCCATCAGCCTGGGCAGAGAGACAGGCTCAGGTCTCACCTGTGAAGCCACAAAACATCCGATTTCTTTCTGAGCTTCTAGTCCTTCTAGTCTGACTTTGATTTCTACCCAACGTGGCAGAGCCGAAGCCACATGGGAGACATAAACGGAGCTCACGCCCTTAGCCCAAAGGCTGGCTACAGCCAGACAGCTGGCCGGGACGCTGCTGTCTGTGCAGGGCGTGCATGTCAATGAGTGTGCCAAGGGATCCGCCTGTTCCGGGCTCTGCCTTCCCGGCGACATGATCCTCACTTGCTCCCTGCCTCGGGGGCTCCATCGATTAGGTGAAGTGGTGGTACCTTTCCCTACACAATTGACAACGCTAATAAAAATAGATAACGTATTTTTAAAACCTACAGCAGATTGTCATGGCAATAAATAATTGTATCGTGTTGCTGTCATAGCAACAAAGTCTGTGTAACAGAGACAAATCAAGCCTATATGGAATTTTTCTAAATTTAGGTGTTTGAAAAGAGTTAAAACAGTATATAATCATGAGGAAGTGAATTTAAAAACACTTAACCTTCATTGGGAAACATACTTTGGTCATTTTTAAAAATACTGAATTATTTATTGTTATACTTCTTCATTCTTTACAAATTCTAAAACTAAACTTCCCTACTTCATGTATATGTGTATATATATGAATTTATACATGCACACATGTATATATACATATACACACACACAGACACCCTTCATTTAACCAGCTGAGTTCTATTCCTGCGTAAGCTGGTCGCTAAATGAGGGCTTGTATATAGTATCTACATTATAATATTCAGAACAGAGAAATGGTCAAAGGAAGTTCCAACTTGATGACTTTGCTTTTATTTGAATAACTCTTCCAGGCAGTACCCTAATGTGTGACAAAACATAAAACTACAGTACTGTAAGTATGATCGGCAAAACTTCCAGTACTGTACTGTAGAGGCAGCCACCGTAAGACTGCACTACCACCCGCATTCCCATATTTTTAAGTTCAAATTTGGGTCATTAGTATGAATGTGGATAATAAGTCAAACAGGTAGGTCATTAAATGAAGAATATCTGCATCTGAGCATTCTAAAGACTTTTCCTGAACAGCGGAAGGCTAGACAAATTCTCTCTCCCATTCTTTCACCCTCTTCAAAAGTAATTTACGAAGCAGTATATCATAACTCTTGTACTTTCCTTTGTCAGACAATGCTACAATATTAATGGAATAACAAGTTACATTAGCTAAGCTATACCATATCAAATTAATAGCTAGTTTCCACACACTTTTTTCTTTTAGTACGAAAGCATTTATTACTACTTGATATCCAGTGTGTCATTAAGAACTACAGACTACTGGAGCACACTATTATTTCCTGACACAGAAAACTTCCCCGCCTGACTTCAACAAAACGCTACTGAAATGACAAGTGACTTTGTCCAAAAAGAAGAGAATGATATTTTTCCTACAGATATGTAATTATTATGCCATTAAGAGAAATCCACAGGTCCACAATAATTACATGAAACACTGCCACAGTTTCCCATATGACAAAAAGACTTCTTCTACCACTTGATTTCTTTTCTTTCTTTCGCTTGATTTTGATGAAATAAAAATGCCTTTTTTTACATTTTTTATTCTATAGAGATCTTTTGCTAGCACAGTCCTCATCATAGGCTATTATCCCATAGAAATAGGGTTTAAGTGTGAGCTTGGCTTAACTGGCAGCACAAAAGGCATTATTATTTAACTTTAAAATATGTGTAGGTATTATTTTGGGAAAAATTTAGATAACAAACATTTTTAAAGTTTTGAACTTTTGCAAAGCTTTAAAAATTAAATGATAATTAAAGTTTGTTGCTGTTTTGATTGAAGTCCAAAATAGATTTACATAATTGCTCTTGATAAGAAAGTAAAACGGGGCTGGGGATTTAACTCAGTGGCATAAGCACCTGCCTGGCAAGCGTGAGGTCGTGAGTTCGATCCCCAGTACAGCAAAAAAAAATGTAAAATGAAGAGATCCTTCTGATGTAGATTAAAAAAAAACTAATATGAGTGTCATAAGTCATCTGAGTAATAAATGAATGTCTCAAATGATCTTACTTTTTTTCTTTACCATGTCCTATTATCATTTTCAAAACTTATTTTGAAAATAAGCTACCCAAGTTGATTCAAAGTGGGACTAGACTGGCCTTAGATGAGGACAAAGCAGGGACGGTCACTACAAATACACCATTCACTGCAAAGATGGCCACCAATTTGCTGCCTGGTAGGAGAGAGAGGGTCGTTGTAGAAGCAGAAGTGCATGCTGTGTTTCTGTGATGCTCCAAAGCCCAAGAGCTGACAATAAATGTTTGTGAGGAAACCTGGGGAAGAAACAGAGAGACCATGAGTTGCCACAAGTGCGGAAGTGAATACATTCATATGAAGAGTGAATAGTGTGCCAGGGAAGGGCTCCCCACCCTTGTTCCCTTCCTGGACAGGTGACCCTTGACCATAGCTGCAGACATGGTCTTTTCGCTTGGCGGTTTGGTCAGGCACAAGAGAGACCTCAGTGGGTTTATAGAGAGAAACTTACTGTGGGTGTTGTAGCTGCTTTTCCTCTGCTCCTCTGAGGATTCCTTCTTGTCTTTACTTTGGTTTTATCTCATTTTAAAAGTACTTAGAGAAATCTAACTTTTCAGTAATATTTTCCAAGCAAGTCATGTCTTTTAAACCATAGGAAGTCCCCATACAACAAAAATTCCTTCTCCAAAGAATCACGGCTTGATCATTTTCCTCAGTGCAAAGTCTGAGTTTCTAGAATTATTACCTCACATTTATAGACCATAAACTTTACTACATATTTCCCAAGAAAGAAGGAAAAAATAAAATTAATAGGTATTATTTCTAAGTGATAATAGTATGGATAATTTCTATTTTCCTTTTATATTTTATCCCACTCCTACATCTAGTTTTTATCTGAGAAACAATATTCTGTAGGGAAAATCAAATTTATCTTCATGTGTAGGTGGTGACTATACTCACTTCTGCACATCTCTGCCTTCTGTTTTTAATTGTTCTGCTTGTAATTAGAAATGAAATCAGCATGGTGGGCTTAGGTCAGATGAATGCTATGACCTCTTCGGCTTTCAGATCCTGTGGGCTCAAATTCCACAATTACTCATCCCAGCAGAGGAAAAGTGGCAGTGACCAAGTCATCCTAACAACGACCCTGATTGTTACATTTAATGTCCCGATACCACCGCTAATGTGACCATCGCCTTGTCTGTAATATCATTTAACACTTGCAATTTGTTTTTGCATGATCTTCTCCTGAGACTGGGATATAGTGCAGCCCATTTTACAGAAAAGAGGATGGAATCATTCCAGTGAGTTGTTCAGAACCACTTTCTCTACTGTGTGTCTCTAAGAAGAGCAAAACTTGTTTAGAGCTGACATTGATTCATAAGTGGAAAGTGAGTTTTTTGTGTGCGTGTGTATGAGGTGGCAGCAGATTTATCGCCCTAATTATGTTTTGCTTAGGTTAACATAAAAATCATTTTGTGTTCTCTGAGCATTTGCCAGCTGGGAAGTGGGGAATATTTTGTGATGGGGGAAGCTGACTTGAGATTCAAACTCGGACATGATTAAAGCAAACAAGCTGTGTAAAACGTGTAGTACGTGACCCAGACATGCAGTGTGTGTAGCAAGAGTTAATATCTTTATTAAATATGAGCTCACAAATTGATACTAACAATACTAACAATACTAACACTCAACAGATAAAAAGAGCAACGCTTTCTGTTTCTAATATCTTCTAGGGCTAAAGAAAGAAACATTTCCAGTTGAACATACAGCAAGAGTTTCTCAAACATTAGTTTTTTTTGCTCTACTCTTTTTTAGAACCAAAGAAATTAAATTTAAACTACATTGGGAGATGGAATGCTCTGAAATAAACATTTAAAAATATGAAATCAATGCACTTAACCTTGACAATTATCCTTGTAAAGTATCAGTCTGTCAATATTTTTCAGTGTGTAGCAAGAGTCATCAAAATGTCCAGTAATTCTATTTTTAAGACAGCAATTATGCATATGAAAAATGCAGGAGTACATTTGTGATACATAAATGTGGACAATACACCTGATAAAACATTCTACCAAAAGAAATACAAATTTGCATGTTGCTTGTGGCTGTAACTTATAAATAAATATCAGAAAAGATGGGAAACATAGGTACTTATCCAGTGACTAAAGGTGTTTTATTCTTCTAACTATCTGTCTTCCAAATAGTGATTGTTGATTTTTTCCCCCCTTTTACTTTTTATTTCCACACCTTTCTCTTTTCCATGCTTCGGCAAGAAAAATGTAAACTTGGACCTTCCCAAATGGAAAACGCAATGTGTATCGACTCCCCCAGTGTCTTCTTCTAGGTTTAAAAATATATAAATGCACCATGTAAAACAATAGGGAGTTGGAATTGTTTTATATGGAATGATATCTTTTTGCTATTGATTTTATCATCAGGTCCACAGAACCTCAGAGATGCTTTTGTTCAATAACCATTAAAAGGTTTCCATGGACAATTATTACGGAACAGAATTTTTCTCTCTTGTAAGACAACACTTTAAAATTTTCTCAGCCATGCTCTTGTCCTTTAAACAATGACCTATGTTATAAACTCCTGTTTGAATTTAGTTCTGGGCAAGAATTCTTACAGAAATGGATTAGCCTATAGGCTTTCTTTTTAAAAACAAATCAAAACAGTCACATACTATAGCCCTAGTGCCTAGTTGAGAACTGTTTTTATGTGCTGTTTGGGAGCTGGATCAGGGAACCACAAGCCAAAGGCCTTGCTTATTTGCTTATAATCACTGCTGTACATCTCTGCCTCCTGTTCCCTCCAGGTTGTCTGGGTCCTGCGGTTTTAATGCTTTGATGTTTTATCTTGAAGTTCCTTCAGAAGTAGGCAGGTACAGAAATTGAAAATAAACAAATGAACACAAGGATTTTGTTATAAAAATAGAACAGAGCAATTGTTTTCTTTTAAGCTATAAACAGTCTAAACTGATAGACTATGAGAAATCAAAGGGTGCCTCCACCCAGCCCGCTCCCAGTGGTGATTAGTTCAGAGTATATCTCTTCATATCTATGATCAGACAAACTTACTTAATTGAAAAAGAGAAAGACACATGGAAACATTTGCAATAAACACATCCTTAAGTAATCTACCGAATTTAAGCTTTTAAAAACTTTATGGTATATATGTCTTTTTTATACAGCATGACCTAGGTTTGTGTAATAGCTCAAAGTCCCAAACTTGTGTGGCAACTAAGGTCTAGGTGGGTTTTCCTGATGTAGAATTCTGTTTTCCATAGCAGGTGAACTGGAAATTTACAGGTTAAGAAGATCCCCATAAGTCCAAATATTTAGTCACACTCTCTTCTAAAGAGTCTGGTCTGCTGAGTTTTGCAAATCTGGATGAAAACCTTGCAGAAACATGAGAGGGAAGTCCTCAACTGTTTCTGGAGTTGATGGTGACGTGTTTGCATTTTGTTCAAACTTTGTCATTTCTTCTGGGAGGAATGGAATTTCCACCCCTGATAGTTCAGATATGTAATAAGCTTTATTTTTCATCTTTGCTTTTGCACAGAACTCTGTGGACTCCTGGGGAACAGTGGTCAGACCAAAAACCTTGACTGTGAGAATTTTCTAGTTAGAGAGGGATTTCAGCCCTTAGTGACTAGAGTTGTGAAAGACAGTCAGGAAGTGTATTGTGCCTCACAGTAAAGTCATTTGAAAACCTAAAGAGCAAATTTAAAAATGTTAATAAGTCTAATAGAAAAAGCTACAAAAGACTGCATAAATATTAGTATATAAATACCTAATCTATATGTGTGTGTGGAGGGGAATGTTAAGCAATTGTTCTATTACAGAGCAATATTCCCACACATTTTTTTTATTTCTGAAATTGTTAAAGAAGTATTTGTTACATCTATAGCTTTCCTTTACTTTTACTGCTTACTGGCAAAAGATAGGTTTGAAATCTGCTAAAAATGGGTAACTGTGTCATTACAAATTATTGAGGTTGGGTTGTATTGTTTAACTAACATGCTTTGAAAGTATTTTAATGAAAAGAAAAGGTGTTATCCCTGTTAAAATAGGTAATTAGAGCATTTCTTTTGCCTAAAAGCAAGCTGCAAAAGACTGTATCACTTGCAAAAAGGAAGTTTCATTTATTTGAAAGGCTACATTCTGTTAGGGTAGCTGTTAAGTATAATAATTTAAAATTTTATTGAAAGTCTGGTCAGATATATTGCAGAGGATGACTAAAGAATGGAGTTAGGATGCTCTGTTAGGGAATCTACAATATTGAAAAACAAGAATAGTTGTACAAGGTAACAAAGACAAAACATGTCAACTTGAAATACTTATGCAGCACTGTGTACTCATCTAGCACAAAGACAATCACGTTTTCATCACGCAATATTTCATATTAGTTTTGGGTAGTGAGCAGGGACAGTACTACTCTGCTATGGTTTAGAAAAATGTCTTTCAGACCATCAAATCTGACAACACACACTCACACACATACATACATACCCACCCACACATACACCTTACAGCAGTTTTCTTTTACATTCAGTTTTTAAAATCTTATGTGAAGGAATTTTCAAAAATACATCGATTTTTAAAAATTCAGTTCATTTCCCCCTTAGTATCATTAGCCAACTATTGTGACACATGCTTGTAATCCCGGCTACTTGGGGAATTGAGGCAGGAGGAATCCAAATTCAAGGCCAGCCTGAGCAACTTAGTGAGATCCTTTACCATTAATAGAATAAAAAGGTCTGCGAAGGTAGCTCAGTGATAGAATATGCCTAGCATGGGGGTAGCATGGTTGTTTCCTTCCCCAGTAATGTATCACACACACAGACAGACACACACACACACACACACCCCAACACATATATATGCACAGAGACACACACATCATTTTAAATGAGAAAACAAACTACAAGGTATCTATATTGTGAGATACTCTTTGGTGATTAAGAAAAGAGTGAAGTAGTAACACATGCAGTGACTTAGATGGATCGCAATGAAAATCTAAACAGAAATGCCAATTCCAAAAGATTCTGCTGTGCATAATTCTAATATAGCACTCTTGATCTGACAAAATTATCAAAATGGAGAACAGATTGGTGCTGCCAGGGGTTAAGATAATCAGGGGGGAAAATGGGGGATCTGTGTAGTACCAGAACTGCTTTGTGCCTTACAGAGATGATGAATATCCAAGCATACACAGGTCAAGCTTGGTAGAACTAAATACAGAAATAGAACTGTTGAGAAGGGCATGGTGGTGCATGCCTGTAAGTCCAGCTGCACTGAGGCTGAGGCAGGAGGATCATGTCAATTTGAGGCCAGCCTGGGCTACACAGTGAGATCAAGGCCAACTTGTACTACAGAGCGCCACCTCATCTCAAAAACAAAACAACAAAAGAAAGTAAAGCTATTGAAATCTGAAAGAGATCCATGGATTGCACCAATGCCAATATCTTGGTTGTGATATTACAGCATCATTTTGCACAATGTTAGCATGGAGGAAAACTGGGCACACAAAATTTATACTATTTCTTACAATTTCATATGATTCCACAATTACTTTCAAAATACAAAGCTTAATAGAAAGTGCATCATTTTAGCACCACGCCTCCTAACCTGATTAAAGCAATACACTGTCACTCTGAATAAGAATATTAGGAAGAAATGTCGGGGAGAATATACACCACCCTGCTTGCCCTCATCTTTCGCAGATCCTGATGACACCTTTGATGGAGTGGAATAATCTTCTACCTTTGGAACAAACTCAGACTCCAAAAAGTGTCTAAACGCTCAGAAGCCAGGAGATGCCAAGCTTACCCTGACCCCAGAAGCTGTTCAGAGAAAAGCTTTCAGATTTTCTAGAACAAAGTCCTCATCTTGTTCCCACATATCAAAAACTCAGCTTCAAAAAACACACAGCGCCTCCAAACTCGTTTGCTCTCTATGTGGACTCTCCTCTTTCTACAGCTGGCGGTTTTATGTTTTGATAGGAGGAGAAGAAATATATATTCCCCCTTGCAAGCATGCATTCCTCTCCCCGGGGCTTGAGGGTCTAGAGGGGTCATAAGCCTTCTTTGAAGCATCATGGCCTCATCCATTGCAGTTCCTCAAATCCTGTGCACCTTCACATCCTTCTGGGGTTGCTGTGGCTTCTTCCCTGTTTCCTGCGCTCTGGGGAATGTCCAAGAAAACAACTGTTTGGAACAGCTCCGAGCTGCTCCCTGTGTGAAGCCCTCAGACCCTCCTTGCTGAACTTTACAACTATGCTGTGATTCTCCAAACCCAGCTGGTCTTACCAGGGAAGCTGTTAACAGCTGCTCTAGAAAGAAATAAATCTCACTGTTTCTAAAGTCAAATGCTTCAGCCGTTAACACCCCCAATAGTTCTTCTAATTCATCTCTCTCTGTGCCAGAACCTGTCCAGCGTTTGGCCCCGGTTTGGTTTTTGCTATCATTCATTTGTGTCCTTTCCTACGTTCTCCTGTTTTCATCTCACAAAAGCAAGCACACCTGTTTCCAGGTGACTTTTCCCTTTCAAGGGTTCCTAGCACACACATGTCCAGAACCACTAATTAACTCAAAAGGGAGCATGTGACCTTCTTCCCCTCGTCATAGATGAAGTCTAGGAAACACCACTGCCTTTTCTTGTGGTTGGAGGGGAGGAGATACTGATTCCTATGGACAAGTTGATGCAAAAAATTCTAATGCTCCAATCTGGAGAAGATGCAGTACACTCCTCGATTCAGATTTTTCAGCATCTGGTTTTCTGATAAGGTAGGGTGTATCAGGACCCTCAAGTTATGTAATAATTCCAGGGAAACTTTGTATATCATGTATGAGAGTTTTGAAGTTTTCCCTGCTTTGGCAAACCTGGAGAGATGGTTTTGAAATACTAAAAATAAACGAATAAACATTGGAACATCTTCCTGATGGATTTTGAATGAGGATGGAGAGGTCTGGCCCTTATGTTGCGGGTGAGTCAGCTTAGCCCTACCTGGAAGGGAGGTGTGAGGATAGATTTCCATTGTTTTCTGGGCTCTGTCACGTCTCTGCATATGTGTGTGCCTTGTGGCCCCATCGGAAAATTTTCAATCTGAATACTACCTGGGGGTCAGCGGGTGCACCCTCCCCATTGGGCTTTCCCATACTATCTCACCCCCATTTATCACCTGCCTTGTGGTGGGCTGACATGGTGGATGTGGAGAGCCCAGGTCCAGTGGGGAGGCAGCCAGGAGCACGCCCCCAAGCCCACCAGGCTAGCCTCACCCTCCGGGGCAGCTCTAAGCTGAAAGCCACCCTCCCACTCTTCTTCCGAGTCCTTCCAGGTTCTTCATGGCCACTCCTTTCTTACAGGCTGGGTCACCCCAATGCCTCCAACCCTACTCTTCCTGCCAGAGAACACCGAGCTTCACAAGAACAGGCTGGACAATAGAGCGGTACACTTTATTTCCCGCTCTTACAATTCACAATATTGAAACCAAAAACAACAATGACAAAAAAGGAAGTTAATTCCAATAAGATTTTTAGTACTTTGTGATGTAAGAGACACACGCCCCGGTCAGGTGGGGCTTCAGGGACCTGTTTTTAAAAATACATGTGGAACAGAACATTGGTTTCAAGTCACAACAATTCAGTAGCCTCTGAAAAGTCACTTCCTTGTCTGTCCTTTTGGAAAACAAAGAAATTGCAGCATGTGGTTTCTGAGATTGTGTTCAAGGGTAATACCCTGAAGTTCCAGGAAACATATAAATAAATTTTGTAGAAGAAGGAAGTCCCTGAGAAATGCAATGCCACTTGAAAGAATTAGCAAATTTGTGTATTAAAAAAATCAAATTACATTTAGGTATTGAAGATTCTTGTATCTGAAATTTATATCTGAGGACTGACAGATATAAATATTCTGTGCACATGGAAGTCATCACAGCATGAAAGACTCACTAATGAACTGATCACTCATAATATTTGTACTCAGCTGAACATCCTTCCCAGTGTCAGAGGAGCGCCTGTCCTGTCAAGGTGTTTCAGCTCAGTCTCTTTCTGGTAGTGAGGGTGCTGTGAATATCTAGCAATACAAAGCAAACCCAATGTTACAAAATGGATTTTCACAAACATAAAAACATGAATTGAAAAAAGTTTTGAGTTCAGCATGATGGAAAAATAATCACATTTTCCTATCACCCTAGAGCTTTTTGGCAAACCTCTTACCACCAAAATAGAAATGAATCATCCTTCACTCAGAAAACCATGTGGCTGTCATTATTGACGAGATGTTTAATATAGGGCAAATTTTAGCTCTTGTTTTTGGTAATAAGTTCCAAGGAAACTTGTCCATCCCCCTTGGGCTCCTGTCTTAGGTGAGTTTATTTCGAAAGATAATGAGCCCAGCATCAGTCATCAGGTAGGGAGAACCTCCTGAGCCTACGAAGAAGACCAGGACAGGGCTTGTCCACTTGGAAATGGCTAAAACATTCTCGGACATCTCTAATATGGGTGTCAAACAAAACTTGGTCTGTGTCATCAATACAGGAAGGCTTGAGACAAAGAACTAGTGTGGAGAGGGCTGCAAGGCATTTGTTGCAAATCCTCTCTGGATAACAACATGCACTAACAAACATAAAAATAACAACAGATAATTTTTATTGAGTAGTTACTGTCCCTCTCAATTTACATACACTCTTCAATCCTTGCAATAATCTTATGTGCTAACTCCTGTTATGACCTCACTTTTATAGACCAAGAAGCCAGAGCAGAGCTGTCCCAAATTCACATATCACTTAGAGATTAAGGAAGAGAAAAACCCAAGCTTTCTGGTCCCATGAAGAGTGATGGTTCACAGATTATATGGAGCCACTAGAGAAGGACTAGGGACCTAAGTCTGGAAAAAGCTTCCCAGCCGTAGGGCCGTGCAGCAGGGCGGGGAACCACGGCTTCAGCCCAGTGCGTCTGTACACTAATGGGCGCATGAGTCCCTGGACATCTTATCAAAATGCTGGTGCTGGTCTGGAGCCTTCTGAAGTTCCAGTAATCTCCAAAGGGAAGTTCGTGCTACAGGTCCAGGAATCCCACTGTGAGTAGCAACTTAGAAGGTCTCTCTTTTATTAGGGTGGTTTTGAAGGGCTGAATCAAGTTCTGGGATAGAGTCACCCCCCTCTCATCTGCAGGCCATCTCTTGGTGGCTTCACTATAAAGACCCTTAAAAACTCACCTCAGCCAACTTTCCTCAAGTGGGTGGCCTCCCTTACTTCATGGGGACAGGGGGAATTAAAGAAACCCTAGTCTTTCACAAGCCACAGTCATGCCAGCGTAGTGTAGGTAGGCACGCAAAGGAAAATGATCACAACACCTTCCCAGTCCTCTATCTGTGTTGTTGTCTGGAGATGTCTGCCAGTGCCTCGGCCTGAAAAATGCCTCTATACTGGCATTTGAAGGGCAACTTCCACTTTCCAAAGGGCTCTGAGGTCATTTTGGCTTCTTCTGGAAGAGCAAGATCTATGCCACTGGAGTGGTAATCTGTGTGCTCCATGCAGAAGCAATCCGTGCACTATCTGGAAGAAAGCAACACCCGTGGAAAGGAAAGGAGGAAGCCCCACCTGCCCTCCTGTCTGTCCTGTCTCCCAGAGGAACACACTGCAGTTATCAAATAACTATTATTGTTTAACAGTAACTGAATACACTGTGTACAAAAAGATACAGTCATCACCAGATGGACCTAAAATCTAAACGACGAAAACAGGCACCAAACAGACACAGAGAAAGCATGTGTGCCAGTGAATTGCATAAGGCCAGGGCGCATGAGGAGTCACAAGGACTGAAAGATGTTTATTGTTGTGACAATATCTGAGCCAAGAAGGAGCTGGGCAGTTTCACTTCAGAGTTGATGCAAAGACAGTGTATGTGTTTGAGCACGGGTGAGGCAAAGCTCAAGAGCCAGGAAACACGAAGCAATTGACTTCTGCCTCTTCCAGAGTGATATGCATGTGTACTTAAAAGGAAGTGACAGACAGACAGACAGACAGACAGACAGAGACAGACAGAAAGAGATTTAAAGGCAATAAGGAGAATACCATCATGCCTTCATTATATCACATGCTATCTGGAAGCATACTACACAATTTTAGCATCTTTGCTGTGATGTTTGGGCTCTCTCTAACCAAGGACAAACTTTAAAGTCCCCTTGGAATATGTCATACACTCTATTCCCACTCCTAAAACATTTTCAGGTTTTAACTGTCCAGACCTCAATGGAGAAGAGGTTTTTTTTTTTTTTTTTTTTTTGCCACAGATTAGTCTGTAAATGATTCAATTTTTGTCTCATTTCTTATTTTTCTCTTTTATTTGGCATGAATTGGAAGGTTCTTGAAGCCAGAGTTGTTGCAAAAACCTATGCAATGGACATGCAGTAGGCTGTCTCTGAAGTCACTGATGCCCAGCTCCTGCCTGACCCATAACTGTCACCCCACAAAGGACCCCATCACCTGTCCTCTGCCCCTGGGAGTCCCATTTCAGGAGGGGTCAGTCCACACCCAAAGGCACCTTGATCATGTGGAAGGGTCACTGAGTCACAGCCAGCCTGATCAATTTCACTTTCTTTGTACTCCCTCACCCCCAAAGAGTGTCTCGGAGCAGAACCCGTGGTTCACATGGGCCAGTAACCCACTGCCTGCTTCTGTCCTCTAATAGCAGAACGCCAGGAACAGAGCAATGCCCCAGGCCGCCTCCTAAGGGCTTAACAGCACCTCACAGGAAGGGAAAAAAGCCTTCTGTGCTGAAAATTAGCCCTCTAAAAACCATACACTTAAAAATTCCTAGCATCTTCCATCCACCACTACATCCCAAATTCCCATTACGATGACACTTTGCTCTGAAAAGATTCCAGTTGGCATCTTAAGATATTTCTTTTTAAAAAAAACCACTTAAATATCTGATGTGTGAAAAAACATTGAATTAAATTTACCATTTGTAATTGGAGCTAACATTAAGCAGAGTTTGTCAACAAGGTTTATGTAGGAATGTATATAAATACACAGACTCTCAGTGTACATACATAGCGTGTGTTGGATGAAGAGATTTGCGAAAATATATAACATATAATTCCATAAGGCAGCGATTTCTTAGGCAGGAGGGAAAAAAACACATTTAAGGCTAAATTTCAGAAGACTGTTTTTTTTTTTAAAAAAGAGAAAACAAACTTTAGATGATGGCTGGGTTTATGAAAAATCATTCGTCTCTTTTCAATCTGACTGGATGAATGGTTTCATTCCTACCACAATGTTTGATCCACGCTCTGCGGACTTGGAGCATATGTCTGTTTTTCTTTCCTCTGCGCCTCTGCCTAGCACCCAGTGTGACACTTGGCACCATGATAGGGCCCTATGGGCACCATGATAGGGTCCTATGAGCACTTGCTGAACTTGTTGATATCTGACTACCTGAAAAGCTCTCCATTTCATTCAGAAAGGGGGTGGAACGAGAAGAAGTACTACTGCTTCCAAATGAATCTCTTTATTTCTACCTGTAGGAAAGCACGCAGTGACGTTCTTGCTTTGGTTGTTCAGCGTATGCCACTATTATTTGTGATGCCTAATACTGAGGGTTTACCACTTCTCAAAAGTATTTGCAACCTTGCAGCACCTGTTTGGGTAGATCAGTCATCACCATGATGCCCACTTTACAGATGAGGATGGTGATGTTAGACTGTCGTCCAAGGTTACAGAGCCAGCAGGAGGCAGAGCAAGGCTCTGAGCCCTGGCCATCTGGCTCAGCACCCCAGGCTGCGTGGCTGCATATGCAGTTCTGCAGGCCCATTCCTGGGAGAGAATACTTCGGCTTTGGATGATAAAGACAAGCCATCTGCTTCCTCTCAAATTATATGTTTTTAATTTAAAATCCAAAGCTACCAGACTCCCAAAACAAGACCTACTAGACTCAAATCTGAACCCAGAACATATGACTGTGGGCAGAGTACTTAACCTCTTTGAGGGCTGAAAAAACATATAATCACCAACTCTTTGGCCTGTGCTTGGTACTCAGCTAATGATCCCTAAGTGTGTTTTAATGTCACGGTTATAGTGGGCAAAGCTCCTGACTCCCCTTAGGTCCTCCACATCTATTGTCTCCTCCTTCCCCTTCTCACACACTGAGGGATTCTAGTCCGCTTCCTTGAGATAAAAGATATTTATCCACAAACAACTGGGGTTATAACAGGAAACAAAACAGGAGTGTGAGATCCTTGATGTGCATAAATGTAGATAGCAGGGATGTGATAACATACATTTTGGCAAATATTTTTGGTCCTAAAAACTGGAGAGCTGCAAAACAAAGGATCTCTATTTATGGTGGAGAATAGACAGCCCGCATGCTCAGGCACCAGCCTTCCGCACTTCCTCAAGTGCAAGCATGAATGCGGGGCTTCAGCTCAGGTCCCAAGTTTTGAATGACAATCCACACCAAGTTTTAGATTTAACATTTCCAGGGCCCCTATGTCATGAACTAAGTATGCAAAATCCAAAACACTGGAATGGAATGGAATTTCCAGAGGGATCAGGACCTTCTGTGAGTAACTGAGTACCTAGGGTGTGTATCAAGCATACACATGAACCAGACAATGCTTTACCTATGAGGGCCCAGCTGAAGCTCCTCTTTAAAAGTGGTAAATACGATTTTGAGAACAGGCAGGCCCCTATGTGCTTTGGGCTGGAGAGAACTGAGCATGCAGGTATGTTTATAAAAACTGGGCTCCTTGAAGAGGTTATAAAACCTGCAAAAAATCTCAATGGGAAATCATAACTCTCTCCCTCGTCTCCCCCTCCTTCTCTCTCTGCTCACGCACACACCTGTGTGTCCTTGCACACACACACACACACACACACACACACACTCAAGATTCCATCCTCAAGGCTGCTGGCTCAGAAGGTCATCACTCCCCAAAGAATGTGTTCTTTTGGGTTCCCCTGCTAGGAGGCCTCTGGCTCTCCTGCCTCTGCCTTGCTCTCTGTAGGCTTTTTATTTAACTAACTTTCTCTCCGTGGTGGCTCTTTTGCTCATTTCCACTGACAGCCTGAAATCCTCCGAAGCCGAAACCACCACACTGCGTTCATTACAAACACAGGTTGTATTATTTAATACATACACTGTACGTACAATGACAAAAAATATTTCATGGGAAACAATAGTAACATAAACTTGGCCATATTTTTAAAAGAGGAAATCACAAAAGTGGCCAAGGAAAACCTCAGTAAAAACTCAGGAAGAATTTGTCTTTCATATATATTTCTGCATCCTTACAAAAATTTATGCTTCCAAAGCTTTTCATATTAGAACACTGAATGCCAAAAGTTATAAATCTGAAATAGCAAAGGGGCCACTACAGAAGTCACAGAAATGTCGAGGTAATTTGAATTGATCCAGTCTCAGTTTTGCCTTTAAAATATTTTACTGCTCAGAAAGTGGGAAGACAGCTAACAAAAGGGAAAAGTATTTCGGTTCCATGTTCATAAGGGACTAATATCTAAACTACATAAAGAATTCTTATAACTCAATATGATTTTCAACCCAGTTGAAACTTGAGCAAAGGATAAAGGGTTTAAATAGATATTGCCCCCAAAATATACAATGACTAATGAATACATGGAACAATGCTCTACATCACTGGTCATCAGAGAGACACACATCAAAACCACAGAGAGGTTCTCCCTCATGTCCTCTGTGATGGGGTGATAAAGATGACAGATGACAGCAAGTAGCAGACAGGATGTGCGGAAATCTGAACTCTTACATGTTGGTGGTGTGAAACAGTGGTGCATCTGTGAGGCAAAGAATTTTACAGTTAAACATAAAGTTACTATATGTGAAATGTGAGAATTATCATAGGACCTAGCAACTCTACTCCCAAAAGCAAGAAATCTGTATCCATACAAGTGCATACACACCAATGTTCATGGTAGCATTATTTACAATAGTTAAAAAGTAGAAACAACCCATGTGTTTGCTGAATGAATAAATAAAATGTGGGATATATATATATATATATATATATATATATATATATATATATCATCCATGGAGTGGAATTATTCAGCCACAAAAAGGAATAAAGTACCAATACAAGACACAATGAGGATAAACCTCGAAAACACTATGCAAAATGAAAAAAGAAACCATTAATAAAAACACATATGATCTTGTCTATATAAAACATCTGGAATGGACAAATCTGTAAAGACAAAAAGCAGATTATCATCTGCCTAGACCTGGGGGTAGGGTGGAGAGAGTAGCAAGGGAGTATTGAGAGGTAACAAGTTTTTTTTGGGGGGGGAGAAATCCTCCAGAATTACAACATACTGGGTGCTGCATAGCTCTATAAATATACTAATGCTATTGAGCTACACTCATCAAATAGGTTCATTCTGTGGTATTATTATATTTTAATAGTCATATTTAAAATATAAAGTCAGGCCCTTGCTAGCATTCCTGTAATTCTGTCTACACATCCTTAATTTGTTGTTTCTTTCATAGCACACTTTAGCACACCTCTCCATTTTAGCCCTTACTGGTTTTACTCATATACACATATGCACATATGCCTTAACATTAACGTTTGAAAAATAGGACAATGGATGGAAACAAGCTTTCACTTTTCTCAGTATAAGTACTAGGAAATGCCACCGTACAAAGGACAGAATTCACTGACTTTGGAGAAGAACAAAGGATATACTTTTCAAGGTCTCTTCCACGGAACAACACTGCATCGCCTGTTTTCCAACACGTTCCGACAATCACTTCCTTTCTCCAGCACCAGCCAGCTGCCTTAACCCGGGGCCTTCCTTGCGCCATCCTCCAGCCCCCTCCGCTGCCTCGAGATGTGTTTCAGAGAGTCTGTGCGTACAGAGTGGGCATCTGCTGTACAGGTCGGGCACTGCTGGTCCCACTATTTCCACCAGATGCACTAAGGAAATGTGGACTGATTTTCCCACAATTTCTCTCTGTTCTTTCTAGAGATTCCTGTCCAACGTATGCTCACTTCCAGCACGTGGGACATGCAAAGTCAGGTAGCCGGTGCTCCCCAGAATAAAGGTAAGGATAGCGGAGCCCCTTTCCCAGTCTCTTTAGAAAGTCCACTCCGGGAAGAAATCAACCCACGTGGACAATGGCATCTTTCCAGGCAAGTGGGACATGATGGTTAAAACCTCGAGCCTGGAAAGGGAAGGACTAGCCTGGCAGAAAAGTCTGAGGGAAGATGTTGATGAGTCAGGGAAGCTATAAGCCCCATTTCAGAGTCATTGTGTGGGTAATTCTGCTGGGCAGGGTTGAAGGAGAGACAGCCAGGGACACCTGAGGAATACAGACTGGTGAAACACCACACGGAGAAATGGTGACGTTGGCTGCCGATTCCCAGGGACCCTGCTCTGTGCGTGTGTGTTTGGCGGGGCAGCTGTGAAAGAACCTGAGTTAGAGACCTCTGATGTGAACTGGCGTGCGTGCTCTCATGAGAACTGATTCTGCCCTGGGCTGCGGCGTGGACGCTTGCCCCGGCTCTATCGCTTTCAGTAGAATGGTCAACTATTACACTGCTGCTAACTCTGCAACGGGTGAATAATTTTTGTTGATGTTGTTTGAGATGGGATCTCGATATGCTGCCCAGGCTGCCCTTGAACTTGCATTCCTCCTGCCTCAGCCTTCCTACTCACTGGGATTACTGGTGTTCACCAGTGTGCCTGGTTTGGACAAATTATTCATGGAAATATTTCATCATTGTCCAAAAAAGGAAAAGAATAGAAACTCAAACAGTATTAGTTTGGAGTTTGGGGAAGATCTGTGGATACCCAGCAGCAGAGGCTCAGAGGAGGCTGCCAGCATCTTCTGAGGACCCTGAGCAGCTCAGGAAACTGAATGTAGCAAGAAAGTAAATGAATGGCTTCCATTCGTCTTCCGGCTGGCCAGGGATCTCCTGTGTAACAGCTGTGTAGTTTCTGGTTGTACCATGATTGTAGAGTAAGTAGGTGGATGAGTTCAAGCAGGAAAGTGTCCCCTTAGAGATGCAAAAGAGCTCAGGGAGAGAGGCCTTCTTCAGTTTTTCATTCTCCAAAAGAATCATTGCATCCTCTTGCACTTAGGCAAATGGGGGTTTCCACAGGGTAGCGCATTGGAGATTTTCTCATTGCCACAGAAAGAAGGCTGGATGACAAGGTCAGGACACATCAGCAGCTAAAAAAAAAAGGAGGCTACACTGCATGGAAAACACTTGCTCGTCAGTCTTCTCAGCATGCACCTGCCTCCCCATCTACCAGGTAACCCTCTTTCTTAAGGCCCTGTTGAAGTCTCCGCTCCTCCAAGGCCTCCTGACCTTTCTTCCTAAGCAGCTTTCCTTAGCACCCTGTCAGCATCCTCTCTCCTTGTCCTTACCAACCTGGCTCTGAAGCACTTGTCTCTCACTGGGACAGAGGGCATAGGCTTACCCAGCTATCATCACATCTCTAGTTTCCAGAACTACACTAGCACATTGCAAATAAATGTTTTTTGAGTGAAAAACCAATGTGCCCTTGGTAGCTAAAGGGGTTCCAAATGGAAAAGTTACCACAGAAGTCTTTTCTTCTTGCTTTGCTTTCAATAGCCAGGGATCTGACACTTTGGCCATTGAGATGCAGTAGAAAAGAAAAATATGTTAGAACCTCAGGGGGCCTAAAAATCCTCTGGCCCAAAATGCTGACTTTATAGATGAGAAAACAGGACTTTTTAGCACTAACTGTGATTTAGCCACATTTCCTTGGTGCCCAGCAGACCCAGTAAGCTCATGTTAATATGGAGACAGGTAAGATACTAGATAGGAATAGATTCCTCCATCAGCACTGAGGAAAGCACAGGTGACTGGCTTAGAAGAAGGAGACCTTGGTGTGGGTCCCAGTCCCTCTGGGGCTTTGGGCAAGTCTAGCAAATTTTCAGCTTGGGTTCCTTATCTACAAACTGGCAATCATTCTTGTGATATTATTTTCATCACAGGATTATTGTGAAATATTGGATCTGAAGGTTCTTTGGAACTTGTAAACACTGTGTAAATGTTAGTTATTACTCAGTTTGCTGTTATTCTCAATATACCCAAGGCTATTTAAGGTGGGAGAAGATGTATTACTATTTGGCAGTGAATTTTATAAATGTTGAAAGATTATAAAGATTGAACTTATGGGGAGGGGGAATAGAGAGAGCTTAGCTAATGAGTATCAAAATGCACTTAGAAGGATTGGTATTCTTACAGTGCAGTCCAGGGAGTTTACTATATATTTCAAAATAACTAGAAGAGTCTGAAAGTTTGCAATACATGGAAATGATGAATGTTTGAGGAGACAGAAATGCCAATTACCCTGATTGGAGCATTACATATTTTTATATATATATATTCATATATATATATTCAATATGAATATATGCATTCATATTGTACACCCTAAATATGTACAAATATTTTGTTGATTAAAAAATGTAAAAAAAATTTAAAGATGAGCTACCCAAGGATGCCCGGGATCATTTGACTTTTCAAGCCTTCCTTAGATTGTGCCTGAATTCACACTCGCTGGGAAGTTGCCAAGTGTTGGATGATCTGCTTGCATAAAAGCCCAAAGCGACAGACTATGAAACCGTAGGGCCACCCCTGTGATTCTGAACGTGTCCTCTTGGCCCAGGTTTAGACCTACAGCTTATCCGAGAGGGAGAGCTGTATCTATTGCTTCTAAAGCCCCTCCTGGAATGGTATGACCTGGTTGTGTTTATACCATCAGAAGCATAGGACATCGTCTCCCTGGGTCTTGCGTATTAGCAAAAGCTTTTCAAGGATGAATTGCACAAATCAGGATGGCATATATGAGTAGAATTAAGAAAGTCAAACAAGTTCAGATTTTCTGAAAAGGCTGCAAAAATGACTCCTTATCACATTGCAGGCCCTTGGGGTTTACCTTCAATCTATTTCATTCATCCCTCCACAGCAGGCAGAAATAAAGTCAAGAGTCTGGGCTCCGTGTCATCATGACTTTCATTCACCTTCCTTAACTGGTTTTTTTCTACCTTGCTCTAAAGAGGACAGTAAGATTTTTTTTTTTTAACTCATCTCCTTGGGTGACAAGTGGGTGAGGAAAGAGGAGAAGGATCCAGGATGCTAGCAAGAATCTACCTAATCTTCCTTGCCATTTAAAGATTACACAAACTCAGCGATCCAGCCCCAGTCCCCTGGTTGTTTATATTCCTTCATGAACACATTGTTGTCCTGTGCATGTCATTTTCAAATTAGCACATTTAATTGCTGAGATGTACAGTGATTTTTCTGGATTTTTTTTAGCAAAAGGAGAATGCTGCTCTTGATTCATGTACTTTTTCTATACAGATGCCCCTTGACTTACAATGATGTTACATCCTGCTAAACTCTTTGTAGGTTGAAAGTATCGTAGGTTAAGGTGCACTTAATTCACTTAACCTATGGAGCATCCTGGCTTAGTAACACTGTACAGCTTTGGCCGTTTCTCTCATGGTCGTATGGCTGACAGGGACCTGGGGTTTGTGGTCACTGATCTATGTCTTCAGGATCAGTTCACACACGTGTCACCATCCCAGGCTGGGAAAATCACAATTTAGAATCCACTGTGCAGTTTCTACTGAATGCAAATCAGTGTCACACCATCCTAAAGTTGTAATATTGTAAAGCATTGTAAGTCAGGTCTCATCAGTGTAATTATTCATAATGGATCCTCCAAAGACAAAAGCATGGCACCCTTACCCCATGAAATTACTGATTTACCCACAGCTTAATGTGTTGCCCACTATTTCTCAAGATCTGTTTTAGGCAATGGAGAAATAGAGCTCAAGGAACAAACTTTCTGCCCTCACTGAGGTATAGCTTTGGCAACAGTAGATGCAAAAGCCAAAATACAGGGGAGAAAACTATAACTCATCATCTTTAACCTCAACTACTGATGGCTTAGGAGACTCCTCCAGTGCTCCCATCTTACCAAGCATCCCCTCAAAGAGCACACAAGGTGGGCAGAGCAGAGCTTGCAGGATGAAGAGTCTCACCCCTACCACCTGACCCCAGCTAAACGCATCCCAAGAAACCGAGTTCTGTGCTCAAGCACTTTTTCATGCATGTTCCTGACTCTTGGGGCTGGGAGTAATAATCTCACTGGATCTTACTCCTGTCTCCGCCTTCTGGGTGGATGCAGCAGCAGTACAAACACGAGAAGACAGATGTTTAAATGCAGGTGCTGTGGAATCCTGATCATGCTTGAGCTTTGAGACTTTTATCTCTGCAGTGAGAATAACACACAAACATGCTGTTTTATTCTCGGATTCTGTGGGAAAATTTCATGAGCAGAGATACGAGAAAGAGCTTTGCGGCTGGTAAGCCATCAACTAGCAAGAGGTGGCTTTGTGGTGCTTGTTTTCACTTTGTCTCTCATTCTCCTCCTAGTCCTGGCTACGATTTGAGTGGCACTCCTGACCAACAGGTGGCCCCAGCTGAGGATTTGCTTTCCTGGGTGTGGAGGACACATGAGAAAATACTGAATCATTTGATTATTTATATGCTTATTATTTGTTTCATCGCATTAGAACATCAGCTCTGGGAAGAAGTTCACCTCAACTGCCTGTGTTTGCTTGGTAACCTAGCAGTAAGGACAATTCCTGGACCCTTTATCAATATTATCGATTATTATTGCTAATATCGCCATATTCTTATATTTGAAATATTGATTATGTACTTATAGATTATGCATGATAACCTCTATTATGCAATATTATCAGTTTGTAATGACTTTCCATTGATACTATAAATTATAAGCTCCCATCAAGTGGGAGCAGGATGGCTTGAAGGATCCCACCCAAGGGAGAACTTTATATTGAATCTGCTAAAAGAATCACAGTTCTTTTGAGACACATTACAGGGACATTCAGACTTTAGGCCTCAGAGATCTGTGACCCTCAAACCTTGTCATTAAAGTTGCTCTGCCTCTCACCATCCAACTCGGCTATGGAACCATGTTTTGTGTCTTTTTTTTAAGTGAACTCCAGAGAAATTTTCTATTCTGAGTGCAATGTCTAAAACTTTAATCTAAAAAACAATTTTTTTTAGTTTTTGCCTCTCTCCATCCCATTTTACGTGGTTGGATGAATTTTCCCTGCAGGGAAAGCTTGCAAGGGCTGGTCCAATTAATAAATATAACACTGGATCTGTTCTTTACAGAACCTGGAATTCAGTAGGAGAATTGCGGAGAGCATCGGAAACTTAAAATAGGAAAAATGTAATTGAGAGTTTTGGTCTTGCACAGGCGTGGTTAAGAGGTCACCTACTGGAGATCACAGAACAATAGGCCTGAGCCAGGGGCAAAAATATAAATTAATACAATGCTGCCAGCCAAACAAGTTTGGGTATCAGCTAAGCAGAAGTCTGTACTTTGTAAACATATTCTTTTCATTCCTTTTGTCTGTGCTCCCCCTTTTTTTCTTCCCCAGCACTGGAGAAGAAACCCAGGACCTCCTAAAAGTTAGGCAAAGCTCTACCACTGTGCTAAATGTCCAGCTCTTTTCCTCCTTAATTATTTTGAGGTTCCTTGTGAAAATGACTCCATTCCATTTCAGCTCTTTCAAGGGTAGACGGGGAAAGGTCTGGACACTTTTCCTGTGCCAAAGACAAAAGAGAAAAGAGAACCCTCACTCGGAAAAGGCTGGGCCCACCAGCATATATTTCTATAGCTTTTCATATCCAGGGAACTCTTGTGTTCTCTCCCTTTTATCCTTATAACTATTCTGTAATAAAGGTCAGCTGGAAAAAATGTTAGAGATCCCAGCCAGGGAGGGAAAACCTTTAGAGGAGCCCACCAGGACAGCTTCTCCATCCTGTCCAAGCAGACAATTCCTTCACTAGCATTTTATAAAGTGGAGTCTGGGGGCTAAGACTCTGTGGATTGAGACAGGCATTTCTCCAATAGCGCATTTCAGGATCAAAGCAAAAAAGGAGTTATTACTTCAGAACACCTCAGAGGCACTTGTATTCACAGTAGGCTGAATAATGCACCCGCTCGCATGCAGATACACACACACACACACACACACACACACACACACACACACACAGTGATCCCTGCATACTTGTTCTTAATCTCTAGACCTGCCTATAGTAAACAGGTCTTTGCAGATGTGATGAAATTTAGGATCCTGAGGTGCAGGATTATCCTGGATTCTGCAGGCAGACCCTATATGCAACTTCAAGTGTGCTTCGAAGTGGTGAGCTGAGAGAGATTTGACAAAGATGGAAGAGAAGACAGTGTGGGTGCAGATGTAGACACTGCACGCAGCCACAAGTCAAGGAACTGCAGCAGCCCAGAACTGGGGGAAGCAAACACAGGACCCCCCCTGCCCTGATTTTGACTTGGTGGTCCTGGCTTCAGACTTTTAGAGCTCAGAGCTAACAAAGGACAAATTTTTGTTATTTAAGCCATCAGGTTTGTGGTAATAGGTGACAACCCCCACAGAAAGCCAATATAATATTTTGATTTGAAACTATATATTCCTTAAAGGTTTGGGATATCATTTGACTTGTTTCCTGTTTGACTCCTAGACCTTAAATAAGACTGGGCTTTGGTATATGTTCAATACATATTTGTGGGATAAGTGTTGGATGTTCCTGAATCTCCAAGAGAAGGGTAATAATTTGTGGTGCTTCTGAGACTTACTAAAAGAACCCCTTTTGCAAAATGTACCTATTGGGCTGCCCACTCTGGGAAATACTAATTTTCTTTTTTGGGCTGAATCTTTGGAAAGATGTGGAGGGCCTTGTTTAAAGGGGGTATTATAGAGTTCTGGCTCCTCAACTAGGTAACCTGGTTTTCACCCTTGGAATGTCTGGCACTTCACAAAACGTCCCCATTTTTAGTGGGTGGTGGGGAATGTTTGTGGTTGTTGGTGTTCAGATTGTGAGGGAAAATATTTATGGGAATGAATGGCTCTGATCACACATTTGTATTAACAAAAATGTGACACTTTTGAAATGTTTAAATGCTACCCAGGCACTATTTATAGATTCACTATTTAAAAGGAGAGGCAGTCAGAAAAGTCATACTTACCCAGCTTTATAGTAATAACACTATTTATTGCAGGGATACAAATAGTAATGCTGGCAATATTTAGCCACAGCGTGCTGCTGTCCGCTTCCGGCGCATGCTAATGCAGCGTTTTGTGTGTCAACTGCAAATTATCAATTACCGTTTTTCTGAACTGGCCCTATTTCCTTTCTTCTCCAAGGTGATTGGCGGTGTCTAGAAGAATGAGAGAAGCCCTCTCTCTCCTTGCCTTTCCCAATGTGTTTATTTTAGTCTTTTAAAAGAAAAATGCACGCAGACATCACTCAGATTTGTAGAGATTCCAAGTGCAGGGGTGAGGTGAATGCCATTCTCCCACAGCAGACAACGGCACATGGCTGTGGATCCCACAAAGCCCTGTGTGTCCAATTCTGAGTTTACTCACAAAATGGGCTTTGGGGGAAGGCGTCTGAGGAACACATGAGTAAACGGCAAAACCTGGGCAAAAAGAAAACAGTGGTGGTAGTCATATTGGAACCACATCCAGTCTCTGTTCAAGAAAGTCTTTTTTGGTGACATTACTTGGAGTGCTTTGCTATTCTCTCAAAAGTAAGATAACTGTATTGATAAATTCTAAGCTCTGGAGGAGGGGGAATTACACACCCAGGGAGCAGAGGCTGTGTGCATGTGCACGCACACGCGCGTGTGTATGTGTGATGCTGAGAATGGAACTCAGAGCCACTTGAACGTTAAGCATGTGCTCATCTACTGAGCTACACCCCAAGCCCAAATTATATTTAAATGATGCATTATGAAAGGCCAAACCTCAGAAATCAAGAGAGCTTTTTAAACTCTAAAATCACAGGATTCAAAGAATTAAATAAGTCATATACCTGCCTCTTCTCAGGCAATTCACAACATTTAGTTGAGTTTTGTTGAGGGACAGTGAATACAACAGATGCACAGATGGACAGATGGATGTGTTTGTTGATTCACAAGATAATTTGCATTTTTCTCAGGTTCTCCTGATAAAGTCAGGAATGCAGGGTGATTGTTCTCTGTTAAGATCATCAAGATACCAGTGAAAACATCCACAATCTATAGAAACTAGTGAATATGGTTAAGCTTTATAGAGGAAGAAATTAGTCCTTTTTAGGAGCTATATATTAAAACAAAGAGTAAACATTTTCAAAATAAGTGAAAACCCTACTGAGTACATACCATCAAAGCCCCTACTTCATCTCTTACAAAGAACTAGAAGAATCACAATTGGAGTATAGATGACTTTCATTTTCAAACAAAAAACAATGAGAAATAAAAAAAAACCATTGCATCTGTGTGGATTTCATCTATGTAAAAGGTAGTGATTACACAGAACAATTTAGAATAGCTGAGAAGCAGAGAGAGACGGAGGAAAGAAGAAGGAAGAAAGAAGAAAGAATAAGCAGTACTCTAGAATACGAATTCAGTAAAATAAAGGATGAACTGGATAATAAGGTGTACAATAAACAAATATTAAACTCTCTATTAATATCATGGAAGAAAAACAACCTTGACATTTATAGCATTGTTTTCCAAAGTGGTGATGAGGCCTTAACAGCGCAGAGATCGGTCTTTGCTTTGGCCCCAGCTGACACTGTTACTCTGAAGGAGACAATCAGTGTCCCACCGCACCTCAAACTGTACACAGATTGAATTTCCAGAACAGCTTCAGGAGCACAGCCTTGAAGCTGAAGCAGGCAGTGGTGAATACACACTTGATTTCATAAGCATTGAAAGTATTCCACATCTCATTCGAAAAAAGTATCTCAGCTGTGTGGGGCAGTTACATAACAGACAAGCTATAAATAATAGAAAGAATTAGATCAATTGATATATAAATAAATGAGCTCAGGGGTGACGGAACCATCACTAGAAGTTGGCCCTTTTGACGACTCCTGGAAATCTTTTGAGAGTTTCTTAGTTTTAGGAGAAGATGCTGGGTCAGTGACAGAGCTATATTTTGATTCCTAAACTCCGTGCTCTTCCCAGCAAGGGCCCACAAATTCTGACGGCCACTGAAAAGCAGCCAGTTAGTAACTGAAATTTCCCAGTCCACAACAGAGGACATAACCATGTTTGCTCAGTGTCCAGTGTGAAATGAATACAAGTCCTCACCATAATTTTATGTGTTCTCTTCATATCCTTGTTTAAAATATGATCAAGATGAGTGATTTTCTGCTTTTAAAAGGTGCTTCAGATTGGGATGAGATCAAATGTAGCAATGGAAACTATAACATTTACAAAGGCAATAGAATATTCTTTATAATCTTGCGTGGAAGAAACGAAACAAAGGAGACACAGAATATCTACCAGATTTGATAGAGGGAAATCTTGCAGAAACTCATGCTCAGAACTTACACCTCAGAATAGCATTTCCAGGTAGAAAAGTGTGAAATTTATTTTAAAATTATTTGTGTCAGATATGCAAACTATGAGGAGAAATGAGAGGAGGAGAAATGAGAAAAGAGGGCAAGTATAAAATAAACAAAATTTTAAGTGTCAATTTTTTCAAGAGTTACCATTTTATAAAATACCAATATTAGTTCTGTATTTCTTTTTAAAATTAAAAAGATGTCTACATATAACTCATCCCCAAGTGAGAAGCAAACAAAAAGTAGAACAGATAAGCAGAGTAAGATAAACAAAATATGCTCACAATTGTTTAAATATGTGATAATGTTGATACTTAAATTCCTTTATTTTTTAAAAAAGAGTTTCTGGCTATATTCAAGACAGAAATCCAAGAGTGTTTTAGTTTAAAAGGGTACACAGATGTGGAAAGAGTATAAATAGTTGGTTGGGTAAGAAAATACCAATCAACTATATCATGATATCAAAGCAGAATTTAAAGCAAAAAGAGTCAAGCCATTGAAGCAAATTTGTTATGTGACAGTAAAGGACAAAGTAATCCTTGGAGACTAAACGTATTAAACTTATAAAAACATATCACAACAAATACCTGAAAAAAACCATGTACTTAAAATTGCAAGGCAAAATTAAGAGATACACAATTATAGAAGGACTTACCATAAAAATTAGATTAACTGGGGACAAAAGGAAATAAAAATTTGTAAAATAAAAAATTACAATTGAGAATGGTGAATGAGTAATTTTATGGGGAGGATTTAATGGAAGAACATAAAATGTGGAAAACTTCCACAGAAAAAAAGGAAAGATATTTTTATTAAAGGAAACACACAAATATTATATATACTGCATTATATAGGACTTCACTGCAAAAAATATTAATACTTTATTTAAATAAACAAAGAATAGCCAAATACTAATGAAGTAAAAATTCTACTACCTGGCCAAAGAAATTTAAAATACAATAAATCATTTTAAAATACAAAGAACAAGTATTCTAATTATTAAATCTTTGAATTTAAAGGAAAGATAAGTTTAGAGAAAATAGGTTGCTTTGAATCTTTTATTAATAAGAAAAAAATTATATACTAAAAATCAAGAAAAAACACTAGGTGTCTTATAAAAGAACTATACTAGACAAAGAAAAATATACCACATAAAAATATATTTGATAAAGAACTGGAATAAAAAATATACTAGATAAAGAACCAAGAAAATAATCAAGTTAGTACAGCAGTGAATAAATTGATTTTGTAAAATTTTCAAAGGAGGAAGATTGCAGTATAATAAAGCAGAGCCCTTGTACTGAGAAAAGATGAAAAAAATTAATTCACTAGTAAATTTAGTAAAAAGAAGTTTTTAAAAACATAAAAATGTTAAAAATAAACAGAATATTAAAGAATTAGAAATTAAATTGCCCATTTACAGTGATGATACATTTAGGTATTTAAGTAAAATGAATAATTTTCTAAAAGTTATAATAATTATGATACAGTGAAAAACTGAGAATGTAAATAGGCCAGTAACTAAGCAAGAAATTAAGAAAGTTATCCAGGAATGGTTTTCCTTGTCATGAATTCACTGAAGGTTTTTCAAAATTTTAATAAAAACGAATTACAACTCAAGAAATTACCTAAGGTTAAACATTTCATAGTTTTTTCTTTCTGGGCACCAAAATGATCCTATTCTAAAGTCCAACCAAACTATAAGGAAATCATCTCTCTAGACAAATCTATAACAACTGAAATATTTATAAACAGAATATGACTGTTTTTAGAGAATTGTTCACCATAAAAAGAATTTAATCATGGTAAATAAGCTCAGTTTAATACAAGTAAATTTATGAATAAAGTACATGATTAAAATAAATTCAGAAATAAAATTTATATGGTCTTCTCATCAGCAGATTAAAATATTTGATAAAAATTCAATAGTCGACTGGTTAAAAAATTTTAAACTAAAATACTAAAATACTTCTTTAATCTCATAAAATCTTCTAATTTATGATAGAGAAAAATTTGAAGCATTCCATTTAAAAACAAACAAAAACAAAGATTTTGTTGTTGTTAAAATTGTTTAACATATCTTTGGAGATTCCTGTTATTCTAACAATGCTTCAAAAATCCACTAGAGAATGAGTATTATAAAGCACAAGCCAGAAGCATTAATTTAAATTGAACTTGAAGTTAAGAATTCTAACTTAAAGTATTGCAAACTTTAAAAATTTAGGAAAATGTTTGAATAAAGGCAAAATCCACAAAACTGTAGAGCATTTCTAGTGAAAACCAAAAAGTAACTGGCAGTTGACTTGTATCAGTCCCATTCACATCACTGAGAAGAAAAATATTACAGAATTTCCCTAACTTGACATGTGCAAATGAAATTAGAAAATGTTAAACTTTAAAAGAAAATGTAAAGAAAGATGGACAACTTCATCCATCAGGTGATTGAATACAAAAAAAGACTCTATTGGTCCCACAAATCAGTTTTTAGACCTGATTTATTTTCAATTAAATCTATAAAAATACTTACAAAAATCCAATAAAAACTATTCAAAATTTATGCTTTAAAAACAAACAGGTATGAGTGACATATGCAATTTTAAAGTTTCTCTGATTATGAAATACCAAAATAAAATAAAATAAAATTTACTCATTAAAAATTATAAAACACAGAATAACATAAATAAGAAAAATTTCAGTATTATGTTTTCTTTTAAACAGAAACAAATTGTCTATTATATAAACAATAGAGAATGCAGAAGTACAGTATTCTACAAAAGAAATTGATAAATGATAAATATTAACAAAGGACATAAAAAAGTAATAATTATTTGATGAATTCTTAAAAATCAGGATGATGTGAAATTCATTAAAACTACATCTCAAAAAGTAGGTGGGTGAAATGGTAAACTAATAATGATAGGAAAACCAGAAGACAGTAAAATATGTATCAAAATAATTTTGAGCATTCAAGCAATAGAAAGAGGGGACTGACAGAATCAGAGTTCTAAAAAGCACAGGAGATAGTGAAAAATATTGTAAGTAAATGGTAAACACATACCTGCTATGTAACATAGATGAAGGGGTTATGTAATTTTATTGGAACAGAATCAAATACCAGTGCTCTAAAGACACATGTTAAAAGCAAAGGGGATGATATAAAAATAAAACAGAAATAGGAAACCAATATCTCATGAACTAGCCACCTTTTCTGAAATTTAAAAAAAATCCAAGTAGAATAAATGTATTATCATTTTATATTAATTAAATTAAGAAAAATGACAAAACTTGCTAGTCATGCTTTAGGGAAACAGGATTCCTGTTTTGTTAATGGCACTAAAAGTTGATTCATTTCTTCCATAAGGATATCTAACAATGTATATCATAAATTTAAATTTTTTCCACACGAAAGAAATCTGCCTTTCAGAATTTATCCTAATGAAGTTAAACTTTAATAATTACATACAGCGATTTTCATGTATCATTATCTAAAATTTCAAACACTGAGAACACTGTAATTGTATGAAAAGGGAAATTGTAAATGTTGAAATCAGCTATGACAGTAGTTAGGGGCAGGGTGGCTATCTCATCACATCAAGGAAGATTTTGTTTGATTAAAGAATTATTCTGCTGAGGAAGTTTGATGCCTATTTCTTTCCAGGTGGAAAAAAGTTAAGGTAATTGCACATACATTGACAAAGGTGTGCTAAAAAAAAGTGAAAAAAGGAGAGTATAAAAGGGTAGAAAATTGTGTAAAAATATGCATAAAGGTAATGTAAAATTCATTAACACATGGGTAAAACTCAGAAACAGGCTTAAGTCATGGAAACGACTGACGTAATTAAAGAAGGTGAGCATGGGTTTAAAACTGGTTTATTAGTAAATAAAATGAAAGAAGGTAAGTGAAAGAACAGAAAAGGAAAGGATAGATCCTAACGCTCCAGCTCATGAGGAATTGCACACTTTGTAACACGCAGTTCTGAAATTTCACCTGGTAAGACCACTCACTGGGAGAAGAAACACCTTGACTGTATTTGTGAGCAACGCGGGGAGGCAGAGTGGAAGAAAATTATTTCAGATCTGGCAATTTTGGCTGTTCTCGCGTTCATTTCCTGGTCTTTTTCTTTCAGCAAAAGCGCTCAAAAGATTGTGATTCATTCAAGTAACAAAGCCAAATCTCTTGACTTACTGGTGCTGGTAATGTGCCAGGGACTGTATTGTTCCTGGTGTCAGTTAGTGTGACATTAGCCAAATAAACTTTTCATGTTTTGTCTAAAAAGCAAAACAAAAAAAAATTTTCATCAAACATCATTCTCCCCCTCCTTTTCTTGTGTGTGTGTGTGTGTGTGTGTGTGTGTGTGTGTGTGTGTTTCAGTACAATTCATGGGAGAGGTGAGGGGTCCAGCAGTCCAGCGATTTTTATTCAGCGAGGGGAGGTGTTGAGGATGAAGACCGTGTGAATTTCATCTCCACAGGACACGGCCCGACCCAGCGCTGTTCCTGTGTAAACCACAGGTGGTGAAACTAACTAAACCAAACAAAAATATTAAGATAATTTGGGAAAAAATGCAATGCATTAGAATGAAAGGCTAGATAGCAGTTTAAAAAACAAAGAAAACACATGCACTTTTAAAGAAAATTTATCCTAAACCACTTGCTGCTAAAACATCTCCTAAGCCATCTGTTATTAGGGTATCCTTCAAGCTCTTCCTCTTTCGTGTCTATAGCACGAAACAGCATCTGTGTGCTTTTAACCCCTTCCTTTTAGAAAGAGAACCAAAGGTTGGCACAGCGGTACAAGCCTGTACCCACAGCACTCAGGATGCTGAGGCAGGAGGATTGCTATGAGTTTGAGGCCAGCCTGGGTTACCAGCAAGTTCAAGGCCAGTCAGAGGTATATAGTGAGAACCTGTCTCGAAAAACAAAAACAACCCAAAACCAAAGCAAAACAAGAAAAAAGGAGGGGGAATCAAACTTATATTCTTTTGAGGACTATTTTATTACCAATTAATTAATTAATTTTTCAGTTAGAAATTGAGCCCAAATTCTTTGAATCAAGTGATATCCCTGGCACTTTTTTTTTTTTCAGTTTGGATTTTCAGACAGGGTCTAAGTCTAAATTGACTGGTTTTGCACTTATGGTCTTCCTGCCTCAGCCTCCCAAAGTGCTAGGATTATAGGTATGTGCCACCATGCCCAGGAAGAAGGTTTGTTAAATGTAAGCCCACTACCAGTTAGTTTTTTCTCAACTTTATACTTTGTGGTATCTTCACATTAGAATAATCACAAATCAGACAGGGAACGGCCACATGTCCAGCAGTTGGTTGGGCTGTCAGCTGAGGCCTCTGGATGTGGCGACTGAGGAATTTGGCTTGAGTTCTTGATCAGTTCAGCTTTCTCAAACCTCAGAATCTTCACCTCTACAGTGCCATCTTCCAAGCTGGCCTCTAAATTGTGATTCTCCTGCTTTAGCCTCCAGAGTACCTGGGGTTACAGGAGTATAACACCACATCGGAGAAATTTTTTTAAAATTCAATAAAATATATAATTGTTAAGGTGCTATGCAAACTCAATTTTCTTCATAGCAACTAAAAATAATGTTTCTCACATTTTAAAATCCAAGTTTTGTTTGAGAATGAAGCATTCAGAATAAAAGCTACCATGCTTCAGGCAACCAAGTCATCTGCCCACCCATCGCTGCCGCTCTTGTCCCACTCCTGGGCCCACTCTTCACCCAGACAAGGTACCAAGTGTTGGTTAGGCCCATAGCCAGCCCTCTGCCCACCCCTCTCTTTCCAGCTTGACTGATTTCTCAATCCATCATGTTCCTTCCTCATCCCATTGCCCCCTGCATCAGATGGCATTCTGTGCCCTTGGCAATCTCCAGGACATCCCCAAAGTATACTTTAGAAGGGGCTTGGCACTCACATCTTCTATTTGTGGGTTGCCTTTGCACCTACAATTTCTCTTCCTCCTTGTGGTGCAAACCATTGAATCTCAGGTCCAGGGGGTTTCATTAGAAATGGATCACGAGGATCAACTGACTGGGGTGGTCCCAGAGGAAACAGGTGAGGACAAGCATTTCATGCAAAGCAATGGCAAAGGAAAGACTAAGAAGTTGCAAAGTGCTACACATGCTTCTCTATGTGGCTGGAAGGGCCTGGGAGACTAAGGACACCCAAAGGTAACTCCCTGCAAGACAGACACCGAGGACTTCTTCTGGTGGCGTATCCCGGAATGGCTCATGAGCTCAATGTGACAAATGGTGACTGATTTCTTCTATCTTATTTGATCTATAAAGTAATGTTTTTTCTTCTTTACCAATACTATCATTAGTCAGATGTCTTTACATGTCTGTGGAGTTTCTCCTGTCAATCCTGGAGCCTTTTATGAGAGTCTCAGGGTTGGTGAGGATGCCATTGAATCTTTCACTCACACTTCCAGTAGGGCAAATTAATAGTACCTATGTATTGAGAGATGTTTTCAAACGAACCCAGAACTCTTGACCCAATCACTTTTCTTTGAGACATTTATTTTAAAGAAATAATCAAATATAATAGATATGGACAAGGATGTGCTACAAATATATTTAAAAGTAAGACAATATTGAAAACTTTTTATATATTCACCAATAGCTGATTAGTTAATATTAACTAAGTCTTGTAGATAAGATCAGATTCCACTTTTTTAAAAATATACAACAAGAAAATCAGAGTATTGAGTTGTTGTCTTAGTTACTTTTCTTTTTGCTGAGACAGAAACTCGACACCCAAAGTTAGAGGGGGAAATGTTTATTTAGCTCCCAGTTTGTAGAAGTTGCAGTCTGTAATCGGCTGGCTCTAAGGCAAGGTGGCACATGGCAGAGGGGCAACAGCTCATGGTGGTGGAGACAGCAAAATCAAGCAAGGGAAGAGAGCAAGATAGAGCCTTTGTCTGTCCCTTATAGTGTATGCAGGCTACCCACTCCTGGAGCAGGTATAGCACTCACACCTTTAATCCCAGAATTGGACCTTGAATCAATCACAAACTCTAGATTCACACATCTCTGAAATAGCCTAAGATTGCATAAAGCTTTGGGGGGACATTTAGACATAAACCATAACATTTCACCCCTGCCCCTGCAAAGACTCATGTACATTCCTTTATGCAAAAGGCATTTAGTCCATCTCCTCAGAGATTTAAGACACTCTTAGCTGCAAGCCTCTGTATAAATGAAAAAGAAAGTTAAACACTTGGAACATCAAATGGTACAAGATAGACATTACATTCCAAAAGTTACAAATAGGGGATACAAAGAAATGGGACCAAAGCAAGTCCAAAATCCATCAGGGCAAACATTAAGTCTTATAGTTTCATGTACAGCATTAGTGGTAAGACGTAAACTCCAAAGGGATGGGTAGTTCTGCTCTACATCACTACCTACGGTTGTAGCTACCATGGCTTCTCTCTTGGGTACACTTTGCTCTCTCCTTGCTGTTTCTCTCAGATGATCCATGTTTCTGGCTTCTTCAAACTTCTGGAGTCTCCACTGCACCTTCGCCTTCATACTCACAGCTCCCCATACTGCCCTCTCAGGGGCACACTCCCTGACCTCCCAGGCCTTCTAAAATCTGGGTGGAAGCCTTGCTGACCTCACAACTCCTTCATTCTGTATGTCCCTAAAATCAGCACCACATGGATGATGCCAAGGTCTGATACCAGGTGGAGCAGTAGCCAGGCTTCTCTATCTTGGCTGGAGGGGTCAACTGTCTGGATCACAAGAACACTCTAAATTCTCTTCTGAGGGACAAATTCTCTATTTTGCTGTCATTCTGGAACATGGTTCTCTAGGGCTTTCTTTTCAAAGCAGTCTTTCACTTTTGCAATTTTGAGGCTGCAGAAGGTGGGGTCCTGCTGCTTCTTGTGATACCCTCAGGCCATCTTTTCTATTCTCCTGTTCCTTCTCAGCAATCAAAATCTCTTCTCTTCTGTCTTTGCAGTCCACTGGTTTATTGGAACTTTCTTTCTGGCCAAACTCACAACATTTTAAGTCATTCTACTGGGTTTTTTGCTCTAGATTTTCAACATTGATTTGACTATAAGTCCCAAACAGTAACCATGCCACTGCCTCAACATCAGACTGCCTTGAAATTTATTCTACAAGATTAATTAGTTTGCCATCCTTATTCTTTGTCTCTGGCAAAGTTTGTGCACATGAGCAAAATGCAGAGAAATTTTCTGCCACTCCATATCACATATCACCTAGAGTCCAGCAATCAGTGCAGTCCTTCTTTGCAGCAGAAACCTCCTGATCCTGGATTTTACTGCCTTTCTGGTCTTCTGAGCTCTGACCAGAATCTCCCATACAGTACTGCCTAAGGCTTTCCATAGCTGCTTTTTTAGTTGGTATCTCTGAACCTTTCCAAACACTTTCATTCACAAAATATCTTGGACCACATGGTCAGGTACAATCACAGCAATGACCCCACTTCTCTGGAACCAAATTTTTTCCTTACTTTTCTCTCTTGCTGAGAAAAATACCCAGCAACAAAGTTATATGGGCAAAGGTTTATTTAGTTCACAGTTTGTAGAGGCTTCAATCCATAATCCTCTGTCTCCAATGCAGGGTGGCATCCGACAGAGGGGCAACTGTTCAGGAGGTAGAAGACAGCCCAAGTAATAAGAGAGGAGAGAGACAAGACTTTTTCTGTCCCTTATATTATATACAAGATACCCACTCTAGGGCAAGTGTAGCACCCACATTCTTAATCCCAGCATTGGACCTTGAATCAATCACAAACTCTCGATTCACCCACCTCTGAAAAAGCCTAAGACTGCATGAGGCTTTAGAGGAACATCTAGATACAAACCATAAAGCTATGAAGTTCTGTGTGGAGTTATCTGTGCAAACATATACATGTGGCTGGAAAAAAGAAAACTCACACCCCATTACTCATGACATGCTAATATAATGGGTTGTTCTACTTTTATTTTACTTTATAAACTTTTCTCTCTGTGTCTCTGTCTCTGTTCTCTCTCTCTCTCTCTTCTCTCTGACTGTGTTTCTCTCTTTCTTCTTATATGTATTTGTCCCTTTATTGAGAGAAGAGCTTGAAGAAACATCTGTAAAATTTAAAAAAAAATTTTGGCCAGGCATGGTGGTGCATCCTTACCATCAATCCAAGTGTGGGAAGCTGAGGCAGGAAGATAGCAAACTGGGGCTCCAGTCTGGGCTACATAGCAACTTAGTGAGACCCTGTCTCAAAAAAGCAAAACAAAAATAAAAACAATAAAAGAGATGGCTAGGGATATAGCAAAGACCCTGGGTTCAATCCCTAGTACCACACACACACACAGACATGCATGAAAAATTATTACTGCAAAATATACATAACACAAAATTTGCCACTTTAACAGTTTTAAAGTTTACAATTTGGTGGCAC
Organism: Dolichotis patagonum; assembly: GCA_004027295.1. NCBI lineage: Eukaryota > Metazoa > Chordata > Mammalia > Rodentia > Caviidae > Dolichotis > Dolichotis patagonum. The sequence continues at coordinate 90,669 of PVJX010001127.1, read as the reverse complement.
TAATTATAGTTACAATGTGGTGCAATCTTACTACTTATCTCCAAACTTCATGTTTCTAAGATAGAAACTCTGCACTCATTGAACAGAAGCTCAGCACTCTTCTTTACCTCAATCCAGATGACCTCTGGTCTACCTTCTATTTTGCTTACCCCAGCTATTTCATATAAGTGGAATCATGCAGTATTTGTGTTTTTGTGATTGACTTTCTTCACTTAGCATGTCCTCAAGTCTCATTTGCTTTGTAGCATGTATCAAAATTCCATTTTTTTTAAATGTGGAGAGCATTCTATCATAGAGATATATCATATTTTCTTCCTTTATTGATGGACACTTGGGTTGTTTTACTTTTCAGTTATTGTGAACAATGCTACAGTGAATACTGATCAAGGGTCTGTTTGGGTCTGGAATATATACCTAGAAGTAGAGTTTCTGGGTCATATGACAATTATCTGATTAACTATTCGAGGAAATTGCAGCTCTTTTTGATCAGAAAACTGATATACTTTTAAATTTCAATGTGATTCAAATTAAGGAATATAGTGTAGAGAGTGGAAGTTTGATGTCACTATTTATTGGTTGTAAAAATCAAAAGCGTCAAACATGTTCTCTTTTACACATGCCCACCCAACCTAGAAATCTGGTCCAACTTTTAGAAAATGTTAATATAAATTTAATTTATCCAAATATCTGTAAGAGTTTTATGTATGCCAAGTATTCAGGGCTAGAAGCTAAAAGAAACTTTGTGATCAGTGACTCTTTTTTGGAATGTTTCAAGTTGCAAAATCACCCCTGAGAAAAGTCACATCATTTACTTTATTGCAATTTTTTTTTGCCAACCCTCAAATCTTTTCCTCACATTTTCACAACTAAATTTTCAGTTCCAGGAAAACTCCCTCTATTTTCATTTAGAAGGTTTTCTTTTTTTTCTTGAGTCGGAATGTCACTTTGAAAATTTAGTCAGAAACTTAATGCTGTTTAAAGAAAAATTTCTTAGGTAACTTGTCAGAAAAGCATGATTGACTGCTTATGACATAAATATCTTAAAAACAAGAATCAAGGAATTTAATGATGTATATCATTTTCTCTTGACCTTAAGATATCTACCTAGTATCTAATTAAAATACAAACTTTATTTAACATTTTTGAATTTTTCCACAAAATATTTTTCTTATTAATCTAGCATAAAAGTAAATGTAGCCAGCAGTTATCAGGACAAAAGTATATCCCTTTTTATCTGTTTTAAAAACTCTTGTGTAAACAAAGCCTCCATAAATAAGAGGCTGGGTGAAGTATGGATAGGAATCTTTATAAACAAATGTGATTCAAACTTTTCTAGTTGAATTACTTATCTGCACAATCTAAAAGCACAAGTGCATGGTGAGAGGAGGCAAAAATGTAATGTATTTTACGGTGGAGCACATTTTTAAGAATGGACTTACATGGTCAGTGTGACTATTGGGAGGAGAATACAAAATGAAGACACTATAGTCAAAGGACTCCTATCTGAAATATATTAAAAATTCCTCAAAGTCAATAAAAAAGACAAACAATTCTGCCTAGAAACGGAGGAAGGTTTTAACTGCTAATATCCAGAAAACAAAGATGAAAAGGCCAACAAGCAAACAAAGTTATGCCCAGCTTCAGGAGCCACTAGGGGAATGTGAATTAAAATCATAATGAAAAGGCATTTTATAACCATGATACTGATCAAAATATAGCAGCCTGATAACAGCAGGCATTAACATAGTAGCAGCGAAATAAGAGATCTCACCTCCTGGTGAGAGTGCGAGTTGGTAAAAGCACTTTCAAGAGTAATTTGGAACAATCTAGAGTAGTTGCAAATGCGTACCCCTGTGACCCAGAATTCTACTGCTACACCCTAGAGAAGCCCTTAACAGGTGTGCTTAAGGAAAACCCTCACTGGTGAATGAGTAAGTATAATGTAGTATATTTGCATCATATGATATTATATAACTAAGTCAAATCACTAGATCAATGGCATGAATAGGTCTTCAACATCATACACTAAAATTAACAAAAAGCCTAGAAGAAATAAAGCTTGGTACAGTGGTGAAACTTGTTAGAATGTTATCATCTAAGCAATAATACAAATGAAAATATTTTTTTAAATCGAGAGAAAACAATTCATGCAGTGCTAGTAATCATCTCTGGCATCCCAGATACCTATCCTTTGTGTCCTGAAACTTTGGGTTCTTTCCTTCCTGCACAGCTGGATATACATAAGCAGTTGCCTCCAGGAATTTTATTTTCATCAGTATTAGGAATATGGCCCAGTATAGTTTTCTTCGATGGTCTCTGATTTTAACACAGGGAACAATGCTTCCAATTTCCTAGACTGTTGATCTGCATCTGTAGAATCACCAGATAGTGTAATGGTCAAAACCTTTGCAGTCCTTTAAGTCACTAACCCTGCCACTATTATCTCCACAAGAAGACATTTCTGTAGATTTTCAGCTCTAGGTCTTTAGTCACTGTTAAAATTTTCTCTTTTGATTGCTTTAAAGCCATCACACATTAGAAAACATGTATGAGCCAGCACAACTTTGATGACCTAACATCCTTCCCCTGTTTATCAACTGTGTTATAACCTGGGTTGTAATAAGTTGTGCATTACAGCATTGTTTGTTATAGTGCAGAGTTTGGCAGAGGAGCCCAAAACCCTCACTGGGGGATGAGTAAGTACAATGTAGCATATTGGCATCATATGATATTATATAACTAAGTCAAATATAGATCTGTGGCATGAATAGGTCTTGAGGATATTTTACTAAAATTAAAAATCAAGGTATATATATATATTTAATAAAGCTAGCTACAGTATAAGCAGTAAAATATAAAAATATAAATCAGAAAAATACATACCAAAATGATGATGACAGTTTTCTCTGCAGTGGATCCTATCTGTGTTTAATAAGGCAGACTTTGTGCCACTGTCGCTTGAGAAGCTGGATGAACTTGGAAGTTCCTCTAACCCTCTCCTTATACTTTGGTTTCCCCATCTGGAGAATGGGACTGACAACACTGACCACTGCTGCTGGCGAAGGAAAGGGAAATAGTGCATCAGGGCAGGACTTGGCTCAGCTGCACACAACACACAGAAGCTATTTTCCTCTTCCCTGACAAGAACCTGTTTATGGAAGTAATATCTACACTACACTAATTGCAAGCACTCCTCATCCATTCATTTATGCAAATTTTCTAATTTATTGTTATTTTTATCCTCATAAGAATTACTTTTTATAATTTGGAAAGCAATAAACACTACCACCGGTTTAAAGGATTCTGCATTGCAAAGGCTTCCTTTATGACAATTTTCTTATAACAAAAAGGTAAGGGAACTTTGCATTCAATGAATGTGCACAGACATTCTGAACCCTATAATATCTATGAAAAATCATGTGTATAATTAGAGGCAGATTTTTTTCAGGAAGAGAACCCATAATTTTATTAGATGGTTGTCTTAGTTATTTTCTTATTGCTGGGACAAAATATTCAACACTCGTAAGTTAAAGGAGGAGAGGTTTATTTTGGCTTAGAGTTTGTAAAGGTTTTGGTCTATAGTCAACTGGCTCCAAGACAGGGCAGCATAGCACAGGAGAAACAGCTCATGGCATGATAGAGAACAAACAGAACAATGAAGGTAGGATATATATATATATATATATATATATATATATATATATATATATATATCTCCTATATATCCTTCCAGGCCACACCCACAGTGACCCAGCTGCTTCACCTCCCAACATCACACCAACTATAAAGCCATCAGTGTGCTTGTTCCAGTATCACAGCCATGATCCAGTCATCTCCCCAAAGGCCCCCTTATGAGCGTGTGAGGCTTTGGGGCGACATCTGGATACAAGCCACAACAGCGATCTGCTACCACTACTATAGGTTTATATTGCATCTCTTTTACTTTAACCCAGATTTAAAAATATACCTAGAATTAAATACTACTTGCCTACCTTAATATTGATTTTTAAAAGAAAGTTGAGGGATATAACAATGAGGTCTAGCAATCATAAAAAATGAATTATTAAAAAAAAAGGAGGAGCTGGAACAAACCAATAAAGATGAATCTGGTATCTGTGAGGCCCTTGAGAAGGAAAAAGCAAACACTAGCCCAGAAGCAGTTGGTCTTTGATAGCAGGTGGATATGAGGATATTGGCAAAGTATAGGTAAAAATATGCTGATTTGAGTGAGGATTCTTTAGCTCTACAGTGGTGCAAAAATGATATATATTCAGTAAACAAAAACAACAAACAAACAAACCCTTCCACTTTTGAATTTGGATGTTTCCTAGGCTCGTGAGAAGTGGTATGATTTTCCTCCACAATGCTCAGTCAGCCCCAAGATTTTGGAGGGAAACAGTGAACTCTGCAATGTACCGCGCTGCTAAGCTAAGATGTTTGGTAGGTTTGGTATATTCTGTGCATTTTGGACTCCTGATGTTTTTGACTTACAATGAGTTTAATGTGGGCACAACTCCAGTGGAGGTGAAGGAATATCTATATATGAAACATACTGTCTGCTGTTGGAAAAGACTTCTGGTGGTCCACTGTATCATTTACTTAGCACCCATTGTATGGCCAGATTGGCGTTAGATACCATGTGAGGCAAGAGGAAGAAAAGGCCCTGCTTTTCAGCACAGGTCTTTGTGGCCTCAGGAATACACAAAGGGAATGGAGAGTAAATTTTAACCATAATGTAAGGATGGTGCTGAACTCAATGCAACCCACATTTTCTCATTTAACACCCACCAGAGTTCAGTGCAGCATTAGCCAATTTCCCAGCCAAGGAAACAGACTTTTCCAAGGATTTGTTCCTTGCCTGTGTCCCCTCACAGCCACACAGATTCCCAAAATTTAGTTGCTGTAGCAAGTTCTGTCTCCAACCCACAAGGATGAAATTGTGCTGGCTCCTGCAACTGCGAAGATGTGCTCAGACATCACACAGTACTTTCTAGTAGCAACTGAAAAGGTGAATCAAAAATGGCATAGCTTTTCTTTCCAGGAAACTCTCATAAAGCCTTCTTTTCCTTTCTCCTAAGGTCCTAATCATGAATCACAAGGAAATGGTTAAGAAAAACTCAACGCCTCCATGACAATTGTCAAAACTTGGAGAAAGAGGAAACATTTCTATCTTTACCCTCCCAAGTGCTTCAGATTTGGAGGAGGCCCCAGGTCCTATAGAAACATCAGGACCCCTCTATCTTGCCTCACCTGGTTTCCATAAGTTGATGTCATGGTGATGAAGGAAATCCCCACATACCCTTCTCCCCTTGGTGCCTTAGAGATGATTTCTGTGTCTTTTTCCAAGCTGTGGTCTTCAGAGTTTGTTGTTCAGGAGTTTCTACGTGCCCTATGCTCTCCTTCTGAGGTCAGGAGATGTCCAATTGTCATGGGGATTTGGCCACATTAACGCCCACTTCCTCTTTGTTTATATGGACGGGATCAATTTTGCCCTAGGCAGAAGAGTGAAGCTTTTGCAGATTACATGAAGAACAAAGACCAGAGAAATTTCCCCCCAGTCCAGTGATGGGATTTTAGTACCAACCAGCACCTTTAGTTCTAAACTGAGGGTGTTGGTTCCCCAGTCATAAAGATCCCAAATTCAGAGTCTTCAGCCTCTGCTGACCAGAGGTCCGATCCTCGTGGCTGCCACACTGCCATCACCATCCCCAGCAACCACGGGATGTCCTCTGGGGGCTCTTGTAGCAGACAGTGGCTTTTAAACTTTTTAGAAAGTCCATGTGACCATTGGCTTATAGCTGGGTTATGTCCGGAAAAACTCAAAACGCCTTGAGCCCACAAGCTTACCACTGCAGCTCAGTGACCCCGGACACTTCAGTCATTTGTCCTCTTGATCTTGGGGCTGAGTGGGAGCTGGTACTTCCCAGCATCAGCAGAGAGGATTACACTGTAATTGACAGCCAAAGAAAATATAAAAATTCAAAGTATATTTTCTACTGGATGTGTACAGTTTTTATACTGTCCTGAAATAGGAAGATCATCTGCATAACCATCATTAAGTCACGATCTTCTGTCGTGGAGCCGTTCTTTCCAAACCAAATATTAAGCCCAAATCCAGCTCATAAAACAACCAGAAGCCAAGCAAAGCTTGGATGGGGAACTGCTCATATCTTTATGGACTTCTTTCTATTCTACTTTCAGCAGCTCCCTTGGGGTGGGGGATTGCCCAAGTCCCGGGAACACTGCAGAGGAACTCTTGATGGAAGGAAACAAAACATTTGCTGTTCACTCTCTTTGTCAAAGTTCTTGATCACACAGCAAAATCCAATGCTGAATGCCTTGATCAGTTCATGCGTTCTTTGGCAGACAGCTGGATAGCTGGACATTGTAAAGAAAACTGGAAGAAACAGGCTCAAAAAAAAAAAAAATAGGAGGAAGCCTGGAGTAGTAGCTACTAGGGAGCAAGAGTGCAAATTTGAACCCAGACTGGAGAATTCAGTGATTTAGTGAGACCCTGTCTCAACATATATACTTTCCAACAATCATACATACATACATGCATGTGTCATTGGCTGTAGCTCAGTGTAAAGGCCCTGCGTTTTATCTCCAGAAACAGAAAAACAACAAAACAAAATTGAAAACAGGACTAGCTCAGCCAAGCCCCTGCTGAGATGGAAGGCATGTGTGACCGTGCAGTTCAGGTACTGTGCAACTCCAGGGTGCCAGCCACTAGATTTGTGCAGGGTCCAATCTTCACAGCCATGCGTAATGCCCTCGGCAGTGCCCTTTAATGGGAGGTGGCATTCAGTTGCTGGGCAGCTTAGAATGACAGTGGCCTTTCTGTCCAGTTATGCCAGATACTTTACTTCATCTGAGCTTATCCTGTGCAGAGCCTGACACAAAAGTCACTGGGGGTACTTTTCAAAATGTAGATTTCTAGGCTCTGCTCCCCAGAGTTCTGTCTGAGAAAGTACATTCTGGGTGGCACCTGGGGAGTTACAAAAACCTCAGCTGGTTCTGATGTGGACGGTGCAGAACCCATCCAAAGAAACACTGTCTTGTATGCTAAAATGTATACAAACACACAAAACTATCTCTCCCTCAACATCGCAGAGCTGAGCACTGGCAAAGAGGGGATTCTGATTCAGACCCTTCTGGCTCCAAACTGTGTTTATGCTCTTCCGCCTACTTGTCTTTGTCTCAAATGTCACTTTGTATGTTTCTTTAAATTGATCTTATGAAAAAAAATAGATTTATTCAGAAAAGCCTATCATTTCCTTTTTCTTTTTTTTGGGGGGGGGTACTGGGATTGAACTTGCGACTTTGCATTTTCAAGGCAGGTGCTTATGCCACTGAGCTAAATCCCAAGCCCTAAGCCTATCATTTTCATAAATTGAAAATCACCATCACTTGATACGGTAACCAAAAGAGTGATCCGGCAGCTGCAGTGGAGACCATGGACCAGCACCTGGAAGGCAGGAGATTTAGCCATTCTGGGAATGACAGGGAGGAGGCAGCCACACCCCCACTGCCCCCCAACAAACAAACCAGCAAACGAAGTAAAGCTACATCCCTAGGCTGTGATAGACTAGCAGTGAGATTTTCTTGGCAAGGCTCACAATGGGAAAACATTTCATGTTGTTTGATCCGCATAAATGCTTTCCTGGGCTGGATCATCCCTCCTTCCATCCAAGGCTCAGAGAGGTCTATCATAACAAAGTTAAGAACTGCTGTTAAAAATAAATGTTTCAAATCTTGCTTTTTTCTCTTTAGCACCCTGATTCCCAAACCCTCCCCTGACCATTACCAAACCATCTTCATGAAAGATTCCCCCTACCACCCAGGTATGTCCTGGTACTGTTTGTCCCTCCTAGTTGGGCTTCAGGGACCTGTTCTGAAAGGACAGCTTCTTGGTGTTTCCATTAGTACTCACTGGAAAGCCCAGCACAACAAGCTCTCCTGCTCTATTGACTGGTCTATATGAACGAATCAAGACATAAAAATGTCCTCATCCCCAAAAGTCTGCCCTTAGAAAGCATTTTTTAAAAACTTAAATGCTATAATAAATTGAAGCACTTCCTTTAGTATTTTGTTTTCCTAAAAAATTATAAATGGAACAGTGGATAGTAGATGGTGAGAATCAGGTTTCTGGATATTAGATGGGAGTAAGGGTCGAGGAAGCTAGAATAATCCATACATATAGAAATAGTCTCATATATGTGTAAATACACAACTTTGTAGACACACATACATTTCCTTGCTCTGTCAGTGGAGAAACCCTAGAAACAATAATACCCCAGTACAAGGGGATCTAGCAGTCAGAGTTTGGTTTCTAAAAGCAATCATCTTAGAAGGAACCAAAGCTCTTTAGAGAAACAGCTGATTCCAGGGCTGGGGAAGAAAATACAGGAGAAGAGCCTGGAGTACCATGTAGTGCCAGAAAGCAAAAATGCCAAAACCCAAACAAAACCCACAGTGATGGAGGCTAGTCAAAGGAATCCAAGAGGCAGCTGAAATTGCTCCCAATTGCTAAACCTGGACCAACTGGAGCAACATGATACATAAAATAGTATTGATTTTATAACCCAAAACATGCAATAAATATCCAGGAGTCCATATAAATATAAATAAATGATTAAATAAATAAGGGAGGAGAAGGAACAGACTTATCTGCAGAAGAACTACAAATAATTTACACAGATCCTCTGCCTTTATGGAGGTGTGACTTTCTGTGTAAGAGTACAATTTATAAAGAAAGAGGAAAAGAGAGTAACTTTATGATAACAAACACTACTTCAGCCAGGCAATCCATGTTAATATCAACAAGTAATAATCACATTGCTAGTGTGAGTTCTTGATGTGATATGATAAGAAAGGTATTTTACTGTGGTCTCCCTCACCAAAATGCATCCCACAGGGGATAAAAAATCAGGCAAATTTCAACTGAAGGACATTATATAAAATACTTGATCAGTGCTTCTCAGAACTGACCAGGTCACTGAAAACAAGGAAAACCAAGAAGCCATCATAATCAAGAGGAGTCTTGGGGGCATCACCAACATGATTCTGGAGCTTGAGTGAGATTCCAGAGTGGAAAAGGAGCACTAGGGAAAAACTGAGGAAATCTGAATAAAGTAAGAATTTAATCAATAACATATCAGTGTTGATTTATTAACTATGACAAATATGCCAGAGCAATGTAAATTGTTAAATATGGAAAGAAGGGCATGTGTATACCAGGCAAAAGGCAAAGGAAAAAATTGTAAACCTGGTCAAGAATACAGGAACTGGGCTGGGGATTTAGCTCAGTGGTTTAAGCGCCTGCCTGGCAAGCGTGAGGTCGTGAGTTTGATCCCTGGTACCAAAAAAAAAAAAAAAAAAAGAATACAGGAACTACAGTAACAGACACACATGTTCCCACATCAAGAGTCACAGACAGTAATATTTTATCACATTCCTTTCAGTTTCTTTTGCCTTTTAGTGAAATAAAATACTGTTAATATAGTTGAAACTGCACTCTCTTGCCTCTTCCTTCATTCCTGGAGATAATGTCTGAAGTTGCTGTTCATCACATCAGTGCATATTTTGCACTTTTACCGCATTATATATGTATTCACTGACAATATCTGCTGTTGTTTTTGTGATAATAGTTACATAAATGGCAGCATATGGTTAATCTTTGCAAAACACTCTTTTTTCACAACATTGGCTGTAAAGTCTATGTTGATTCACTTAGATCCAATTCATTCATTTTAACCTCAGTGTAGTATTCTACTGTATAAATAAAGCGCCATCATTCTTCTTTCCATTGAGGGACAAATAGACTGTTTCTTGTTTTTCACTATTGAAAACAGTGTTTCAATTGACATTCTTATATGCATCTCCTGGCCCATGAGTCAAGAGCTTTTAAAATATTCTTTTTATGAATGGAATTGCTGGGTTGTTGGATAGGTATATTTTTAACCTTATGGATATTGTCAAATTGCTCTCCAAAGTGGATGTGCTAATTTATCTTCCCAGCAGTAGCAAATTCAATTTTCTCTATCCATGCTTGTAAACAGTTGGTAATGTCCAATTCTTAATTTTGCCAAATGGGTTGCTGAGTTTATCTGATTGGATCTGATTGGCTTCTTCTGCTATGAATTGCCTACTTATGGCTACTGGTATTTTTGTACTGGGTTGCTTACCAAATAATGTTTCGTTGCAAAGGCAACACAAGATTCTTGGGCATCTGAACCCAGGGATTTACTGGAGCAAACTCAAACCGTCTTGTAAGCGTTAACTGGGTGCGTCTTTGGAATATATATCCAGTAACCTCACATTGCTTAATCAAGTTGGTCACAGTGGGAATATTCATACCAGTGAGACCAGCAAACTTAGAAAGTCAGGACATCCCTCCTCTCATAGCTTATGTCAAAACTTACCAGCATATCACTATTTTAACATTCATCTCTACCATCACCTGTTCCAACCATCTCCTTCAATATGAGTGATTTGAAAGCGATATTTGATTTCCTAATTTGGCTTCTCAGCCTATTGGAATGTGGCCTTGAACCTCTTTCAGGAGCAATTTCATCAGGCTTTTTATAATATAAGATAAATTTAATATCCTTTTGAACTCATGAATCTTCAATTTTGAAGAAGATCACCATTCATTTTAAAGGAAAGCTAAGCTCCTTCAGCGGCCTATTGGACACAGGATTTCTAGCACGGAATTAGAAGCCAAGTGTTCAATAATGCTGGACTTGGAAGGGATCGTGAATGTGACCCCAACATTTCTCAGTTGATAAGGTGCTCCTTTGAACTGGATTCTTCCAGCAGGTGTGGGTTGTATCTGTGCATAGGCATTCTGATGAAGAAGGCCTCTCTCCCACACAAAGCACTGTTGCAAGCAGAGATTACAAAATAATACTAATTATTTGTTTCAACAGGCAAAGAAGGGAAATTCTTTCAAAGAACTGAAATATTTTCTTCTCATTAGTTTAGCTCTGTCCATTACCAAGATCAAGTCTAATGGTCAATCTTCAGGTACCTGAAAGAAGAAGCCATAACAGACTTCTCAAAGTCTAATATTTTATTCATTACTCACACAGTTAGGCATCACCCCTTTTTCTAGTTTATGACTGCGTATGCACATGTGTGCGTGCATGTGTGTGTGTGTGTGTGTGTGTGTGTGTGTGTGTGTGTTTTCAGGTCTCTGGTTAATCAATAGTCCACTAAGGACAAACAGTAAAAACATTATTCTGCAGATACAGTCTCCACACAGCAAAACAGCAGAGGTATGTGCGTAAGTTCAAGCAACATCCCTAATTTGTAGCCTGGTGGTGCGTGATCTGTTAATGTTGCCATTACAAAATCACTGAAGAAATGTATGAGCATACTTTAAAGAGTAAAGTTTGACTTGGATTTACTATCTCAAAGAGAATATGCTTGTAGAAACATTCCTAGTGGTCATCTGGGGGATTCTTCTTTACGGATTACCTGGGGCCATTTCAACTTGACTTGCTGATGTTTCTGCTTATCTCTCTATACTCAGATTCTTAGTGGAATACATATAAGAATTTAGATTTGCTAAAAAAGTTTCTGGCCTGTGAAAATCTAATGTCTGAAAAATCTGTATTACTAAAGCAAATGAAGATGTGATTATATCTTGGGTCTGGCTGCCAATGCTAGTACACTTATGCAGACTGGCAATTCCTTGACAGGGAAGACAAAAGTAAATGTGCAGGTAAAGTGTGTAAAGGTACCATGGTCAACTTAAAAACCAAAGACATAATGACATTTTAGAGCATCAGGCCTTGCTGCTTCCTATATCATTATATCACAGACAAGAAAACAAAGAGAAAGAACATTCTATGGAAAGTCACAAGCTTTGCAGTCAGATGGGGCAGGGCAGAGAAGTATCTTGTCTCTCTCTGCCATCCTGACGCTAAAACATCTCAGAGTCGGTGGTATTGATCAGAGGCAACAGGCATTTTGATTTAACCTGAATTTTCATGTAACCTCAGATGCATTTCAACAATGAAGAAGTATCTTTTATACTGTCTGCCAGACAGGGATCCTTATTACTGATGTGTTTGAAAGTTAATTACACGGAGGAATAAAGATGGCATATTCATGTTAGAGACTAACCACTACAAATAACAGATGAAAAAGAGTCATTGCAGAACTGATGGCCCGCCTGCATGTATGCATGTGTGCATGTATGCATGTGTGTGTATGCGTGTGTGTGGGTATTAATTTTCCCACAAATTACCAGAGTGTATCATGCCTACAGACAAACTCTAGTCAAGGACAGGTTCATGTCTACCACTTTCTACCTTGGGTAGATGGAGATCCTAAGGGTACTTGTCACTCTGAGCCCAGGCCTGGGTTTTCCAGAAACTTCCCTTATTGATGGTCCAATAACTATGGTGCTGGAAGTAGCCACCAGCAGACATTCTCTCACCTGTATCTCTGTAAATGCTCTCTGAACCTCTACCTTACTTTCAAAGTATCATGGAGTAAGATGGCATTTGTGCTTTGTGAGCTGGCTATCAGTGAAAGACTAAAATAGAAAAGCTCACATTGTGTATAAACAGAGCTCAATGAGAAAGAGACTTGTTGCTTGTGATGGTGTGGGGACTGGAGCCACTTAGTACAGGCGAATGTATGGCATGCGTACCACAGCCGGCTGCTTGCTTATTGAAATCTCTAAAAGGTTTGCCATCACTGAATGAGAGCCTCATTTTTATTCTCCTTGCTACTGGTTACTCTGTAGCGATAACTGGTATCTTCTACAGCTGAAGTCCCTGGCAGGGGACCTCCAGCAGACACAGCATTGATAGACTACCCAACTGCAAAGGCATCTGTGGGTAGGGTGGTGGGAGTTTATTATCTTTATTAAGCTGCAGAATATAAAAAATGGGAAGCATTGTGGTAACCTTTATTAGAACAGCTGCAAAATTTCTAAGTTATATAATGCACTCTTAAAAATGTAAACTCAGGTATAGTTACACACAATGATGTGCACCTATCTTAAGTGTACAGTTAGATGTTTTTCATGAATGCATACACAAACATAGTCCGCTAAGATCTACAGCAGACTCCTCACGCTAGGAGGTGAGGTCATCTGAAATACCTCACTCTTCACCCATCAAGGGCAACCGTGGTTCTGATTTCTGCTTCATAGACCAGTTTTGCCTGTCCTTTAATTTCATATAAATGAACTCATACAGTACATATTTTGTGTCTGGTTTATACATTTCGCTTTTGAGAGACTCACCCATGTTTCTGCATGGATTAATAGTTCATTCTTTTATATTGCTGGCAGCATCGCACTGAATGGATATATTTATGATTTGTCAGTCTATTCTTTTGATATACACTTGTGTTTCTAGTTTTTCATATAAATAAAGTGGCTATCAACATTCCCATACAGGTATTTTTTTGTGAGCATTATTTCATTTCTTTTGGGTAACTAGCTAAGAGTAGAATTGCTAGATCCTAAGCTAGATATATGTTTAACCTTCTAGGAAACTGCCAAACTGTTTACATAATACATTCCTCATTGATGAATCTGATTACTCCATGAAATGTACCCTTTTATATTTTTTGTTCTACTATTTGTTTTTGTCTTAAATTGCATTACATGCTACAGATACACATTTTACTGATAGACATCTAAGATGATCATTTTAGTATTTTTTTAAGGCTTCTGAATTGCTTATACAATGACTTGGAATCTGGAAAACCTGTATTCTAAAACCTGAGCTCTTTCATGGGTTTTTAGTATATTTTTAAATTGGCTTTCTTCATATTCAATACACAAAAAATGTGTAATGATATGTTAGCTATGAAGCATGTAATTGTAAAAGGTAAGTTTGTAAAGCCACCACTCAATCCAAGCATCAACACATTTCCAAGAACTTTGCATAAGCCTCCAGGTCTCTCCCTGCTTACTCTAAGGGAATTTATAACTTTCATTAATCCTCTTGCTAAAATAATGCAAAACAAACAAAACAAATTATCATGTACTTAATTTCTTTGCTCTGAAATACTTGCTGTAATTTCTTAGTTTTCTTTGCTTTTAAGAGATTTTTCAAAATGTTATAGGTTGTTTTGAACTTGCATATTTTTACTGAATATGGTTTCAAAGACCAACCCCAGATGTATGTGGCTTAGTTCATTCACTTTTCCTGCTGTCTAATGTTCCTTTCTGGGAATGTATTATACATACTGTATTTCTAGTGATACTTCTTAACTATTATTTATGCTATTTCCCATCTTTTTGCTGGTGTATAATGCATCTTTGAGGAGTCTGGTACACTCAGAATAACTTGAGCTAAAATTCTTATCAAGAAAAAAAATTTTTAAAAATGAAAATAAGCTAACAGTTTCTGCTCCAAAAGAAAAATATATAAGGCATCTGGGGAAAATGGTGTAAGCCAATCAAAAGTATGATGCTTCATCAGTGTGGCTATAAAGCAAAGACTCCAAATTTATTTCCAAGACTGAAAAAAATGTTTGATTGGGTGGGCAGAATATAACTTTTAATGAAAATAAAAGTCTTTTTCAATACAGTCAGATTAGAGTTAAAAGACAACCAAAAATTTTTTCTCTAACTATTGAGCTATATAATGAACCTAACTTCACAATCTAGTATTAATTTTGTCGATTTCCTACTGTTTTAGGGAAACACATTTAAAAGCTTCACAAATGAAAAATGATTTTGATAAAATAAACTAAAACAAAAACAAATCAACCCCCACCCTAAACCCCAAACCTCTATATCCCTTACAAATAACTATGTACTTCTTTCTATTCTACATATACTTTTATGTTCTTGGGAACAAATGAATGCGTGCTTTCATTACTAACACTGAAAGTATTTATTTTGTAAAGTTTTAAAAAGAGTTTCAGTTGCACTTGCCTTCTGAAAATTAGAACTAAACTTTTGTTTTACTTTACCAGTATTTGTGTTACTTTCCTGGTTGCTGAGACAAAATACCAGACACCCAAAGTTAAATGAGGAAAGGTTTATTTAGCTCACAGTTTGTAGAGGTTTCAGATCATAATTGCTGGCTCCAAGACAGGGTGACATGGCAGAGGGACATTGTAGAGGAGAAACAGTTCATGGCAGGAAGAAGGTAGCAAAGCAATAAGAGATGATCACAGCGCTTTCTGTTCCGTATACTTTATCCGTGGCTACTTAGGGCAGGTAGCACTCACACCCTTAATCCTAGTGCCCTTGATCCTAGCACCATGAATCAATCAACTTCAGCATCACACCCTCTAGATCCAGCCACCTCTGAGAAAGCCCCCCTCCGACTGAATGAAGCTTTGGGGGGAACATCTAAACACAAGCCACATTAGTATTTAAAAATCCTGAACACCAAATATATGAAAATAGAATATTTCTATTCTATGATATTCCTTTGCACTTAATTAAAATTATTTTGCTTAAAGTCCTAGGATGGATCTGTAAACACTAAGGCCAATCTTATGCAAAAGACTCTGAAGAAATATTCAAAA
This sequence comes from Dolichotis patagonum, assembly GCA_004027295.1. NCBI lineage: Eukaryota > Metazoa > Chordata > Mammalia > Rodentia > Caviidae > Dolichotis > Dolichotis patagonum. Next base: position 75,156 of record PVJX010001127.1, on the reverse strand, counting down.
ATTAGCAAATTGAATTATTCATGTGTGGTCCCTAATTTTAAAATGATGCATGCTAAACTTAAGATTCGATTAAATTTCTTTGTTATTGTCTTGAAACATCTAAAAATTAAGCTGAATGTAAGTTAAATAAAACAATCCCTCATGCATAATTCTCTTAAATTAAAAAACAAACGAACAAAAAAAAAATTCCCCCAAACGTTATTTTCTTTCTCTACAACTGACTCACTGAGTTGAGCCAAAAAATTCCAAGGGACAAACTGATTCAGAAAATAAGTACAGACAATAAGGGCTACGCCTCCTTCATGATAGCTTTTGATCTGTTTTTAACTGTTAACTTAAGCAATCATTTATAAAAGATGGAGTGCGCAATGTGACGCGGAAATCTTTTACGACTGGAGTAATAAACCTTCCTTTCCTATGCACCAGGTTCCCTTCACACAGCCAGCCCGATCGTCTGAAATGAACACTTTTCCTCCTCGATCTAAATAAGTCACAACTCTCCTACTAGCCATCTTCTTTTTAATTTATTATTGACATCAATTAGCCTGAGTCATGCAACCCGCCCACATTAAAGGCGACACGTGGTCCAATCACTACTCTTTAAAGTCCACGTATTTTCAAATTCCTCTTTCCAGCCATTGCTGGGTTGTTTCCCCTTTCGAGGACCTGGCCTCCGCAGCGTTTGTTTATTCGATGGCAGTTGTCAGGAAGTCGCGCCTAGGGGAAATATCTCTGGCACATTGGAGAAAACCACGGAGGAGACTTGGGGCTGGTGCTGGTTGCCAGTCACTTACGTATCAAACGAAGCAAGAGGGACGTGCCCCGGGATACCCGAGGCAGGTGCGGGTGGGTTTCCGCAGTGGCCACAAATCCCGGGTGTGCGCTGCATGCATGCTCCTGAGTCGGGACTGCAGCCAGAAGCCGCACCCCAATGGAGATCCCAGCTCTCACCCCTTCTAGTGGGGCCCCTCGGACACGCCCCCCAGCTCCCCCGCAGCAGCTCCGCACAGTGCACGCGCCCGAGCCGCTCCCCGCAGCCGCCCACGTGGTGGAGCTCTGAGCGGCGCCAGGCGGTGGGGAGCGCTCGGGGCGGGCCGGCGGGTCCGGGAGGCCCAGCCAGCAAGACCCAGACGAGTGGCTCCCCAGTCCGGGCCCCCACATTTCCTCCCCCGGAGGAAGGGAGGGAGGCGACACACCACAGGCCAGCTCTCCTCGGACTCCGCCGCGCCCTCTGGCGGCCGCCTTGGGGACGCGCCCTCCGCACGCGGGGCCACCAGGCTGGGCCCCCTTCCGGGGATGGGGGCCCGCGGCGGGTTGTCTCCCCTCGCGCCCTAGGGCCCAGCCCGGCGGGCCGCGCCTTCCTCCCACCCCCAGCTCCCGCGTGCCCTCCGGAACTCCGGACGCCCGGGTTGCGACTCCGCCGGCTCCCCAGGCTCGCGTGAAAAGTGCCCGGCGTAGTAGCCTGGGGGTCCCCTTTCTCCCAGGTGTACCCCGCGCCTGCCGCGATCGCGATTTCTAACGCGCTGCGAAAAAATGCCGCCTGCACGCACTTATTTATTTATTTTGCAACAGCTGCAAGAAACAATGAAGCTTTTCAAGAACCGGGGTAACGCGCCTTCTAGCCGCACTGTTGTTGTTTTCAATGAACCTCTCCGGGCCCCGCACTCCCCGCCCACCCCGCGCCCTCCCTCCTCTGTCCCCTCCTCTCCGGTCCCCGGCCTTCCCCGCTGCGGAGCCCAGGCCAGCGCTAGGGGCATTGTTTTTGGAGTGCGGCGGGCGGGGAGGGCGCGTGCGGGGCAGCCAGCGCAGTGCGGGTGGGGGCGGGAGCGCGTGGGCGCGCGCACGCGTGGCTGTGAGAGCGCGCGTGTGCCAGTGCGGGCGGGGAGAGGGGCTGGGGGCGGTGCCTCCTAGCCTGGAGCCCCACACCCGGGCTCCGCTCCGCACGTCCCTGGGATCCCGGGCTCCGGCTCTTGGCGTGCGCCTGCCTGGGCCGGGCCCTCGGCGCGACTCGGCTGCGGCGGCAGCCGCCGGAGTGTGCGCGCGGGCACGTGTGCACGGCCCCGGGAGCGCGCGCGAGCCCCCAGTGTGTGGCAGCGGCGGCGGCGGCAGCAGCGGCGCGGCGAGGTTGAGGCTCTTGTTTACCAGCATTAACTCCGCCGAGCGGAAAGAAAAAAAAAGGGAAAAAACCCGAGGAGGAGCGAACGCACCGGGCGGACTCGGGAGAGGCGAGCGAGCGAGAGGGACGCCGCCAGCGAGCTGTCCCCGGCGCGCCCGCGGCCGGCGCTCGCAGACCCTCCTCGGCCCCGCTCTCGGACCCCCACCGCTCCCGCACCCTCCACGCCCCTCCCGCGCGCGGGGAGCCCTGCGGTGCGCGGCGCCTCGGCTTTGACCTTCAGCGCGCCGGAGCCCCCGCGCGAGGAGTCGGCGGGCGGGGGCCGGCGCGGGGCGGGCGGCGGCGGCGGCGGGAGCCCGGGCGGCGCGGCGGGAGCGCTGAGCGCGGCGCGGCCGGCCCGCCGCTTTGTGTGCGCCCTGGATTTGGGAAGGAGCTCGCGGTGGCGGCGGCGCTGAGAGAGGCGGCGGCGGCGGCGACGGCCAGCAGAGCCCGGAGGAGGAGGCAGGAGCCGCTCATTCATTTTTCCTCCGCATTTCTGCCCCTCGCCGGCCTCGCCCGCGACCTAGACTTTGGGGCGATCTTGCCAACTGCGTCGCGCGCTCCCGCCGCGGAGGCTCGGGCGCCCGGCCGCGCTCCCCCTGCGCCTAGGGGCCGGGTGTGTTTGTGCTGGGCGAGACGGATTTGGGCTTTGCCCCCTTTGCAGTTTCCTCCCTGCTCCTGCCTCTCCGGGTTTGAAAATGGAGGCCGACGACGCCGACAGCCCGCCCCGGCGCGCCCCGGGTTCCCGACTCCGCCGAGCCCTGGGTCGTGGCTGCCGGCGCTGAGTGGCCGCCCCGCGCCTCCCCGTGCGCGCTGCCCACCGGGCCGGTTGGCGCCGCCTTCGGAGTATTGTTTCCTTCGCTCTTGATCTTGAAGGAGAGCGAAGACCTGAGTTGGAGACTTTTTTTTTTTTCCTTGTTTTTCTTTTCTTTTTTTTTTTTTTTTTGAAAAAGAGGAATTTCGTCCCAAATCAAAGGAATGAAGTCTGGCTCCGGAGGAGGGTCCCCGACCTCGCTGTGGGGGCTCCTGTTTCTCTCCGCTGCGCTCTCGCTCTGGCCGACGAGTGGAGAAAGTGAGTATGTGCCCGCCGCCCGCGGCCACTGCGGGAACTTTTCCTCCGAGGGGCTGCGCCCTGTTTGCGAAACCCGAGTTGCCACCGTTGCAGCTGTCGGGGCCCCTGGGCTCAGGAGCGGCGGGGCGGGGCGGGGCGCTGAGGGGTTCAACCGGAAGGCACGAGCAGACCCGGGGCCCACGATCCTGGTTTTGGAGCCTCGCTGGCCCCCGCTGCAGAGCATCTCCGCGCGGGAAGGGCCTCGGGGCTTTCTCTTTCGCCATCCTTGGAGCCCAGTCCCGCGGCTGGGTGGGTGGGCAGCGAGCACCGTCTGACAGCTCAGTGGTTGAGCCAGGCGTGGGGATTTGGGGGAGAAGTTGTCCCCAGGGCCCCCCACCTTCGTCCCTTTGAGACGGCCGGATCGCTCTGCGCACATCGGCGACCCTCGCGCTGCGCGCACAGAGTCCTGACGGCACCGTTGGCCTCTTCTGGCGTCCCGTTGGGGCAGACAGGGGACCTGGAAGCTGGATACTGGGGAGCCGCCCGCCTCACCGTGATGGAGTCGACTTCGAGGGGGAGGTGCCCAGTGGAGAGGCCCCTCAACCCCTGACCGTTTTCAGACATCCTGGCGCGGCCTCCTGTCTCCCAACTCCCTCTGCCCCTCGAACTCATTGGGCCCCGTGTGCTTTCTCATCATTCTTTTAACCACTTGGCGATGAATTACTTCCCCTGCCCCGACCAGGCGCTGCCCTCTGTGGCCCGGGATGCGGGGAGCGCCCCTAAGGAAGTGCGAGGTCAAGGACCCTCCATCGACTAGGCTCTTCCGGGGAGCACGAGCGAGGTCCCAGTTCGGAGGGTTCTAGGGCGGCCCCTCAGTTTCTACCCAATCCGCAGACAGACGCTTTTTCTTCTGAAGTCTGTGGGGTGTTAGGGAAACGTTCAGGTGGGCACTAGCGGCCGAGTGGTCAGAACCTACGTGCATTTGTCCTCACTTTCTCCAAACGCGGGATGTTACTGCGGCCACAGGCAGGAACACCTAGACGCCTGTCCCTGGCGAGAGATGTTGTGCGCTGTCATTTAAGGAGCGTTGGGATCCGTGGCGACGGCGGGGGTCGGGGGGTTGTTTTGAGATTGGGCAGCCCTGGCCTCGGTTTTGTTGTGGCCAGAGTTGTGTTGCGCTGCCCCCACACCCCGCCCGCACTTCCTTTGTACATAGTTAGTGAGCGGTATCGCTCCACACTCGTATCGCTTGCAATCGGATAGCTTTTGTTTTGGTGGTGTCGGGTAGGAGTGGGAAGCGCGGGAGGGAGAGCTCCCCGTGGCTTCTGGAGGCCGGAGGAGGAGGTTTTGTTCTCGAAAATAATAAAAGTGTGGCATGCTTGTAGGTTCGAGATGATAGGGTAGTTTGAACACGATCGAAAGTTGAAGGTGCAGAACCCGGGCTGGGAAGGGTGAGGGCGTGCTGGTGAGTAATGGTTGCCCAGGGTATGCAGGTGGTGCCTATTAACTTTGAAAAGTCACGACCCAGCCTTAAAGAGTCGAGGAGAAACCCAAAGCTGCGGGGGTTGTGCGGCCCCATCACGGGGAATTTAGGAAGGCATTTTCTATAAACAAATCCTTCTTAACCGTCTTGTTAGAAAATGAGCCCAAGATGGTAAGAGCAGATCTCTATAGGACTCGCGTGTTTACTGCGTACAGGAAGACGCAGGCGCGGGCCAGACCCTCCACAGATCCGGGCTGCCCTGTCCTTTGTTTTCCAAACTTTGAGCGCACACTGGATTGGGCGAAGGGCTTCCGGCTCCCTTGTCTCCTCAGAGATTTCGACGGGGTCTGGGGGACAGTGCAAGGTTTCTAACCTTTAAAGGCTATAATTTGCAAGACACTGGAGAGCTCATTGTTTATTATGGCAGGCCAATTGAGTTTTATTGTTTAATTATTCAAGTTCTGAAATTCTGAATCGCTCCGTTGGTCTTACTTCTCCGGGGCAGGGGCAGGGGCAGTACTGGGGATTTAAAATAGGATGCCTTACTGTTTGGAGTGTTTATCAGTGAGAAACTCTTTCTAAAAGATGGCACTTCCTAAACACGAGCAGGGAAGGATATCTGAATGTATGTTTGTGTTCCTGCGATGCCTAAACCCTTCCCAGGGAGCCTTTTAAAATGGTGAATGCCTTGCAATCTGACGGGTGGGCACCCCCAGATCCTGCTTATAGTTTGGAAAGACCTGACTCAGTAGCTGACTCTCGCACCCTCTTTGCAGCTTTGAGGATCCAGTGATATACTTAAAACACACATTCAGTTTTTTAGGCTGAAAGCTACCCCAAAAGTAAGTGGCCAGTCCTATCAGGGATGGGCTGCCTTCAGCTATTGTCTCGGTGTAGTTAGAAAGATCGGAATGTTGTTGGTCAGCTGTAGGTATGATGTTGACATATTTGGGGATCAGTAATTTCTTTCCCAGTGGGACAGCATCGAGAGAGAATGTTTTCTCTATAACGGTAGAAGGTTTAGCAGCTCGTGCATCAAATGCAGTGCTACGGACATGTGTGCATTGTATCACGGTAACATGAGCAGATCTTCTAAATAAGAGAGGTTGGGGAGTTATGAGTGACAGCTACATAGTCTGATGGCTGTTTTCTTTGTTTAAATCAACATGCACTTTAGACATATTGTGGCCTTCTCCAAAGAAGGCTTCCGTCATTTTTCTGCTCCAGGTTCAGTAACATCCTACTGTCAGAGAAATGTAGGAATGTGAAATGTTGATGTTTAAAGAAGTTAGTTTTTTTTTTTTTAAAATTACTTACCGGAAGGAGAACCTGGAATAAAAACTTTCAAAACTAACTTACTACTAAATTATAGTTTACTTTCTCTGGAGGGGAATAGCAGTAAATGGTATGTTATGGAGGGGTGATCTATGGGTCAGGACTTGAAGATTCAAAGGCCATATGTTTGATTTGTCAAAAGGGTTGGAAAAGCTCAACTGTAAGAAATATGGGAAGGTTGAATAGATAAGCGGTGAAAACATTAGAGAAAGTGAAAAAAGTCAGCTACAAAAGATCATATCTTGTTGATTCCATTTCATGAAATGTCCAGAATAAGCAAATCCATAGAGACAGAAAGTAGATTAGTGGTTGCCAGGGGCTAGAGAAGGACAGAACCGAGTGCCTGCTAATGGGAGCAGGGTTTCTTTCAGGGTGATGAAAATGTTCTAAACTCAGTAGTTTGTGGTGGTGGTCACGTAAGTTCGGATATGCTGCTAGCCACTGAAGTATACATTTTAAATTGATGACTTTTATATGTGTGAGTTATAGCTCAATAAGCCTTTTTTTTTTTTAAAGAAATATGCTAAGGTTGAAAATATACTGTATTGTGCTACCTTGGACATAAAACAAAAGTTAAAATGCCTGAGTAAATTTGACATGCCGGTTGGGAACCCTTTAAAAATTTTTTATGAGTTTTTTCAGATCTGTGAATTCTAGCAGTATAAACAGACAGTTGAAGTTGTAACAGCAAAGATTCAATACCATGAGACATAGGGAAGCAAGGAATGAAACGTCTTGGTCTTATAGTTTAAGATTGAGAATTGGATTGAGAAAACACAAATGCAGCCAGGCAAATGCAGCCAGGCACAGTATCACACACATGTAATCTCAGCACTCTAGGAGGCTGAGGCAGAAGAATGGAAAGTTCCAATCCAGCCCGAGCAATTTATCAACTAAGTGAAACCCTGTTTCCAAATAAAACAGTCAAAAAGGGACTGGGAATGTAGCTGAGTGTGAAGGCCCTAGATTCAAGCCCTAGTACCACAAAGATGCTAGTGATATATATATTGGCAGTAAAATCTTCATGAGAATCTAAAATGATGTCGGATTTTTCAAGGTAGAGTAGTTTGGAGGCTGTTTCTATTTCCAGTGTTATTGTGTGTGTTTTCCACCAATGAAATTCTATGTTGTTTTAAGATGGTAAAGGATTAAACTCCTTTTTGATTTGCCATATTAACCACAAGTGGTACCGTAGTAAACTAGGGATGTACCATTTTAATGCAGTGGTGTCTCTTTTTCTTTTTTGCTTAGTTTGATCCTTCAGTGGTTCTGGAATCTGAGCAGGAAGAGGTATCTTTGTAGGATATAGTGGTTGTTTCAGGCATATAGTGATTTTCATAAAAAAGTTAAATATGCTATAGAACAAATGCCAAGGCATTTTTGTTTTTATATTATAGTGTTTTATGCAAATTTACCTTGCCCTTTTGACAGTATAAAGACCTAGAGAATAGTTCTTTACATTGGTTTTTGGTCTTCTAAGACTTAGTTTACTAATAAAAATGTTTCTTGCTTCTGCTATTTTTGCAAGATCCAGAGCTGTAATGAAAATCAACTGTATCATTTTCACTTGTTGCCTTAGCTACCCACTCCCTGCCCCCCTTATGCCAAGGGCAGCCCTTGAGGGATTGTCATTTCCTTTTTATTTTCGTTTCATTTGTTTTGTAAGGATATGCTGTAAGAAGCGGCTGAATCCAGCCAGCACTTAGTGGGCACCTGCTGCATGCGAGCTGACTTTGTGCTAGGCAGTGCCTGGTCCTGCATAGAAAGGGTCCTTTTAGGACTTTGCTTTTGTCCTGCATGAAAGGAAGTCACTGGAAAATTCACCTGTTTTCAAACTCAGCATAAGATACACATTTTTCAGATGCAAAGTAGGCAGCCTCATGGAGCAGTGCTGCCTTTGTAACACTGGGTACAACAGTCATGTCCAAAAGCATGCAGTGTCCTGGCTGCTGGTCACTGGAATGTTAGGTGTGTGTGCATGCGGGTAGCCTGGCTTGCTTTGATCTGTAAGAGGAAGGAGGAGGCAGATGGGCTGCAAGTTCAAGCCCAGCCTGGGCCATTTAATCACTTATTGGGAATCTGTCTTTAAATAAAAAGTAGAGAATGGACTGGTATGCAACTCAGTGCAAAGGTCCTGGGTTCCGTCTCCAGTATCATAGATACACACACACACACACACACACACATGTGCATGTGCACTCGTGCGTGGTTTATTTACTTCTTTTGGAAGTTTTCTTGACTTAAACATTGTTTACTTAGCTTTCTGATAATCATTAGGAAATGTTTATATTTTGGGTTTTTGCACTGGGATTGCTTGGACAATTGAATGCAGCTGTCTTTTGCTCTGGTTGAATGATTTGGGGATGACAGTGGCCAGTGTATGTACCATTGTTGCCCCCTGATTGACGTGTTTTGAGATTTTGTTTTAGTTTGTTTTTTTTCTCAGTGAAATAAAATGAACTTGGAAAAAAATAATTAAAAAAAACCCTAGCTGTTTTTAAAAGGCTAAGGGGCAAAAATGAGATTGAAGAAGTGATATCTGAAAGTTTTTAAAGAAAATTTTAGTCATAAACCATACATGTTTTTCACGGATTTTGTTTTCAAAAACTTTAAGACTCAACGCAGGTTCAGAGAAGAGGTATTTGTGCCCGCAGGCCAGTTTGCTTTGAACTGTTTTTCTTAGCCAGTTTAGGACAGGTGTTATCTGAGCCCAAGAGATGAACTCTTCTCATTGTCCTAAATATGTAATAGTTCCACACATGCTGGGGTTTGATTTCTTGAATTCTCTGCCTTAGATGTTCTGAAGGGAAATTCTGGGTACTGTGAAGACAGTGAAGTGTGACCTGAGCAATGTACTCTGAACTCCCCTGGAAAATGGTGTTTGGCATCAGATTAGCAAGAGATTTTCTAGTTCTCTGTGAAGATGTGGCTTGGCCCAGGCTGGGAGGAAAGGGGATAAGAGTGGCAGTGTTTGTGGGCGCTGAGACCTATCGGTGTTGGGGAGTATAACTGACTTTAAGTTTTTGCAAAGATTAGCGCTTTGAAATATAGATATCTCCCTCCTCCCCTCCACAGATCTACAAAAGAAGTGATTTGTTCTCAGGAAAGAACATATGTTTGTTATATAAAATGCTTAGTAAACAAAGGATTTTTAGAAACCAGTTAGGTTGTTATCTCAACAGATGTACACATTCTCTCAGTGTGATGAAGTTTGTTTCTTTTGTTGAATTGCTTTGGTTTTATTTGACTGAAAATATTGATAGTTTCTTTGATTTTTGAGACTTTTGGTCTTTAGAAGACTGAATTGTTGTCTGTTTTTAAGTGGCCAGCTGTACTCATATTTTAAAATCCAAATAGCATTTAAGATTTTCCTTTCCTTTTAGGGTCTTATAAAATTGACTAATTTCAAAACATAAAGGAAGTATTTTTTAACCTAAATCAAGAAATGGTTTCCCCATCTTTTTCTTTAGGTTTAGAATTTTTTTTCTGAGCCTGTAGTTTACCTTAAGTTTTTAAAGGTGTGAATCAGGCCTTAGTAATTACTGCTATTCATACTATTTTTAAAAACTAAAGAAACAAGTAAACCAGACTTTAATTTTTCTTTTCCTTGTCCTGAACTGCAAGGATTTTTAAGTGTATGGATTGTGATTCAGCTTTCACTGGAATACAACTGAAGCATTTTCTTTTATGAGATGAGATGAACTCTTAGGATTGCTGTATCTTGTACAGTGCAATTGTTGCTGTTATTTATTTTTATGTTTATGCTCACTGGGTTCGTGCTGGTGATGCTTAGGTTGTCAAGTGCTGGGGAATGTGACCGAGTAGCTCACCACTTAGCTTAGCCCATGGGCCTGAAGCTTCCACTTTCTTATTTCTGGTGGCTGAGCTGCTGGCTGCTGAGGAATAGACACACGTGTGTCCCTCTGCTGCGGAGACTCCTCTGCCTACCCTAACTTCCTCCACTGCCAGGGACTGCAAGACTTTCTGAAAAAGCATTTATGTCTTCTAGAAAGTAGTCTATTACTGCTCAGAAAGTTCTTGGTATTGAGGGGGAGGAGTTTGAAATTTTATTCTTTTATTCATGTCTCATTCTCTCAGCCCCCTTAATATAGCATGGGGTACCGGTTTAGTAAGAGTTATGTAATAAGAGTAACACTTGGCCAACGTTGTGTGTATCTCCACCCACCCAGCCAAATCCTGGCAGTTTGAAATACGTTTCTGTTGGACTTTTGTATACATTTGTTTGGCCAGTTTCTTTACCATGGCACCAGGTTTCTTTAAACTGTGTTTTGAGTTACTGGTCAGTTTTGAAAACATACTGCTTTTTAAATTACACTCAACCTGGGAGAACAAATGCACACTGGCCATCTTGAGGCCCAAGAGTCTTAGCAGAACCTCAAGCCTTTCCTGAGATATATTGGATACTTGAAGCTTATTCGCGTCTGTAAAATATAGCTAGCAGTTTACATATGTTGGCAATATATTTGACTAAGTAAATGACATTTTACCAGTTGGACTCAGGTAGATTTTAATTAATAGCATTTTCAGGCACAAAAGGGAGCAAAGGGTTTTAACAAAATTTGAGGTATCTTGGTAGCTTTCCATGATAATTTTTGAAAAAAAAAATGTGGAGCATCCAGAGAAAATCCAAGTCGCAGTCCAGTGCCTGATAAGCCATGGAAGTTTGCAGTTGCCTAAGTCATGAGCCACACACTGTTTAGGTTGTAAAATCTTCACCAGCTGTGCCCATATACTTATCTGTATTTCTTTCTTTTTTTTTTTTTTTGGTACTGGGGATTGAACTCATGACTGCTTGCTTGCAAAGCAGGCGCTTAAGCCACTGAGCTAAATCCCCAGCCCTTATCTGTATTTCTTCTGAGTTTATTCTCCCAATCTGGTGCCCCTGGGTCTCGTGGCAGTGGGGTAACAGATTCATGATTTAAAGAGATCACTACAAAATTAGATACACACAACCCCATGGAGAATCTGCTGCCCAGTTCCCTTTAGCTCTAGTGTTCATGGGTTCTTGGCGAATGTTAGGTCACAGGGAGTTCTTTTGCTGGAGGTCATCTTGGGTGTTTTAGCCTTGAACACTATCATCTCAGTCTTCTAATGTGCACCTCACCAAGATTTTCAACAAGGTTGGCTTGGAATGGGATTTCTAGTTAAATTGCAGTTCTGTAGCCTGACATTTTTCTGGAAATAATGCTCAGGTAATTGGATGTTTTCTTTTTTACCTCACTGAGTCACTTGAAATCATTCGGATTCGTCCCTATTTCTGATTCTGACTCGGTCCTGGTCCATTCCACACCTGCGTCTGCACAATCATGCTCTGCTGGCCTGTGGAACCCCTCCAACTCCAGGGCTGTCTGTTTGCTTCAGTGGACTTGATGGACCCAAACCCGTGGTCCAGGAATCTAGACAGGCCCAGCACAGTGGCTTATCATAGGTCCTGAGTGAGATTGTTTATAGGGCGCCAGGGTGCATTTCCAGGGTTCCCCAACACTGTGTTTCAACCTTAAGCCATGCTGAATCCTGTCTCCAGCTCCTGCTCCCCACTGCCATGGCCTGAGTATTTTACCCTTCACCCCACACACACCCAGCCGTGACCCAAAGTGCTGCTCAGGAGCACAGAGAAGTCACCACCTTCTCAATTCTCCTTTGCTGCCCATAAGTTCTGTGGCTCTGAACAAAGTTTTTATTTATTTTTTTTCTGCATGTCAGACAGAATGGTAGACACTTAAAATAGCCAGGGGAGAAGGTTCTTCTGTTTTTACTAAGTCAAATTAAGATAATGTATTTAGAAAAAAGTAGAGTCAGAAAAATGAGATGGGCTATATGAGTTTTAAGAATTAAAAAGCTCTTTGTTTTGGTAGATTTGTAAAATAAGGATGACTGTACTTGGTAAAGGTAGCATCCCAAATGAGTCCCTTTCTGCTTCCAGTACTTTCCAGGACTTTAACAAGTCTGAGATGCCATCCTTTAATGTTCAGCTCAGATTCGTTCTCCCTGACTTTCACAGATCTGGTTTTCTCCTTGTACCTTTTGAGTTCACCATCACTGCTGTGCTGGTTAGCAGTGGTCAGTTTTGTCCCTTGACCTGTCATTTTAGGAGGACAGAGGAGCTTTTGTGGCTGCTTTGAATCTTAGTTCCTCAATAGCTAAGATCTCAGGCAAATTATCTAATTTTCCTATGCATTAGCTTCTTCATTCATGGAGTGATAATTTTACTAGAAGCTCTTCAAACATTGATTCACAAAAATTAGATGAAGTAATAGCTCAGGTGCTTAGGACAGACCTTCCCTTCAGCCCCTCAGACTAGCTGCTGCTGTCTGTTCTTGCCATACCATAAGAAATATAGTAAGCAACTGCCCTTCAGCGATACGGAGCCTGACAAATAGTAAGTGCTCAATAAATGTATATGTTCTGTAATGCAACTGGTGCATAAGGTGCCGAACGAGGTTGAATTTGCTTGTAAAATACAGCGTGTAGATGACTTTATTTTTTCTGCAGTAAACAGTGGCCAGCCCCCAGCAGCTCCCCTTCCGTTTCAGAGAGCTGTTTTGCTGCCTGCATTAATCCTTGCTTTTGTTGGTTTCTGAGAGTGCCAGAGGTGTCCGGGCTGCGATTTGCCCACCTCCCCAATACCCAGGCGCCATCTAGTGGCCAGACAAGAGATTCGCCTCTTCCGAGTCTGAGCATCCTCCCGAAGAGGGTAGCTTTTCTCCGCAGCTTCCTTGTTTTCTGGCGGGGTTCCTGGGAACTGATTGCAAGACAATGTGAGAAGCGCAGGCTTCTGCAGAAATCACTGGGCTAAGGTTTTGGATGAAGGTAGTCTTCTGAAAGCCTGTTGTAGCTTTTGGGCAGGATTGTTAGACCTGGGGTATCTTTTACAGTTAGGGTATTAAGGTACTTTTGTGGAACTTTTGTAAAAGTTCTAAAGTATTTCTTTTGAAATCGGAGGTTTCAAAACACGCTTCATTTTGAAAAGAACAGCAAGGTTTACCTTCTATACCTCCAGTTAAACGTATAGTAACTTTCATTATCGTTCTCCTTTGGGCTAAATATGCTTAGGATTTTCACGAGATAGAAATCCTAATAATGAATACTAACAGATACTCCCCTGTGTGGACTGCACTTCGTTAGTGCATAATTTTCAATATTTCGTACTGTATAATTTTAGAACCTGTGTTTCTCACTTCCTTGCTGGGACCACATACTGTGTACAGTGTACAGTGGCTTTAGACTTGCTTCCTCATGGTTACCTTCTATTATTTTTAGTTCAGAAGTCATTTATTTGGCTGAGAGAGGGCTTCAGCTCACCTTCCACTTACACATCCTGAACAGCTCCTCCCCAGCTGTTTTTGAATCAGGCTTTGCGTAGTACTGGAAATACAATATATGACTTACTTAATATTTTGACTTCCCTAAATTGACATACTTAGTATTTTGTCAGCCCTGAGTTGTGTGGAACTGGTCTACAGTAAGTGCTCAACAAATGTGTGTTCTGTCATGAAACTATTTTGCCTAAGGTGCTTAATGAGAACTAATGAATGAATTTCGGGTGTGCCTGGGAGCGCTCTGTACCCTAGGCCTCTGGCAGCCTTCTCCGAGAATTAGCCATTTCGGCCTCTGGATGGCCTTAATTCTGCAGCTGAATGAATGGTGGTTCTGACTCCTGTCCTTTTGCTCCACCATCCTTTCCTTAGAACTTCTCCCTCATACTGTATATCCCCACTGGGGGTTGGGGGTGTTGCTTTGGTCACCTTTGAATCCCCAGACACATAAGAGAAATTGAAGAAAAAGGAGCCATCTTAAAGGGTGCCCTCCTTCAGATGCACTCTGACACACATCTTATGTACAAGTGTCGTTTTCCCGAATCATTGTATCTCTGCCCTCAGAGACACTTCATGCCACCTGTTTCTACTATGTGAGGATAGGAGGCAATGAAATGATCTTTACAGATTTGTTTCATTAGGCTTTCTGCAGCTGCAGGGGGGACAGAAAAGTTAAAACTGGAAGAGCCATTTGTGAGTCCAGCCTTGTGTCAGGCGACCTCACTCTTGTGGATGGAGTCCATGTTCCATAAGTCCCCCTGGGTAAGATTTACCGGCTGAATAGTTCATAAGCACCAGTTTGCAGTGCTCCCCGCCATTGTGGAGCTGGGTGTCTGGTGGAAGACGGGAGTCTCTAGCCTGGACTGTGCTGCCTTGTGGTCACTGAGGGACCTGACCCAGAGGACCTGATTGGCACTGGGGTCGCTGGGTGCTGTTCCTTATGCAGCTGCCAGCTACTTGTTCTCTCCCTGTGGAATGACAGGGTGGTCTTGGGTCCTTTCTCTGCTGCCTCTGACCCTCAGATCCTAAGATACAAAGGCAGAGAGAGAGAGATGGCTCCTTAGGAAGGTTTGTTTGGAACCAGGGGAATTACTGCAAACTGTCTGTTTCTATGTCTTGCATTTTTTGTTTTGTTTGCTTTTGGTGAGTCTGGTAACATTTTGCCTTGAATCTTGCAGGGACAATGGCCAGATCTTAAGGGTGGGTCTCTGTACGAAGTGTCCTCCTCTTTCCTGCTGTTCTTTTGGATGAAGCTCAGGGCTTTTGATGGACTGGTAAGGGAGCCTCCTCCCTGCCCCACTTTCCTACCTCTGACAGAACAGCGTATACCTGACTGGGATGGGTTAAAGAGGACTGCTGAATTTAATTAACGTCTAAGAAATTATCGTGAAAGGCTTGATCTTCCGAGGTGACTGGTGAGGTGGGACCCTTCTCTTAGAAAATGTAAACATAGTCATTTGAGTCTGGTATGTTAATTTCAAGTGCACCTTGTAAAAAGCATCTTGAAAAAAATCACCCTGTGAATGTTGAAAATGTTTGAGCATCAGGCCACCGTCTCGTCAGTGCTGAAAGAAATCACATGGGGAATGTAGAGTTACAGGACGGAGCCCACTGTGCCACCTGGGCTGCCTCTCCTCAGGCCAGGGCCCAGCTAGCAATTGCCCATCTCTCTCTGATGCTTGGATGCCGGGTGGAGCCACAGCCCTCGGGTCCCTGCCTATGATCTGGAGTGACGCCGCTCTCCTGGGCATGCTGTGAGGTTAGCTGTTGTTTCTGAGGTGTCCAGCAGAAAACATGGGTGCTTTTGTCTCGGTTCTTCCTGTATGGTCCTGGTGGCCCTGGTGGGTGCTCTGGAGCCTGCTGCCCTCTCCGTAGCCCTGGGCATAGCCTCTAGCAAGCATGGGCCTTCCTTTCCTTATCTGCCGGGAGCCTTTGAATCCAGGAGGTCTGAGTCTTGGGTCCACTTTTGGAACCGAGAACCAGGTTGCTTCTCTGCACCTGAGAAGATGGTGTCTTTAATTAGCCTAAGTGGACTCTGGTCATCTCCGCACCTGACTTTGGAGTGTGTGAGGGAGCAGTGGAAGCATACGGAATTTGCAGTTTCCAGTCTTGCTGGACTCCAATAGACTCTGCTCCTTGAAGAACATTTGAAAAAAAAAAAAAAGCTTTGGTTTTTTTCTCAATCCCAAGGAGTTGTCTAGCAGGGAAAATTCAAATATAAGCTGAGCATTCCAAATCTGAAATCCAAAATGTTCTAAACTCTGAAAAAAATGGAGCATTAAGTCAGCATCTTGTCCGTGCTCCAAAAGTCACCGATTTTAGAGCATTTCACATTTTCAGATTAGGGGTCCCTTACTGGTAAAATCTCTGCAAATATTGCAGAATTGGAAAAACTCTGACTTCTGAAATACTTCTGGTGCCAAGCATTTTGGATAGTGGTGAACAGTCATAGGCAATACAAGTTCAGGGCTATGTGATAGGTTGCTAAGAGTTTGGAAGAGGGTGTGGGCTTGAAAGAGGAGGGTTGTTGAGTTCCTAAATAGTTTAAGAAGCTTTAGGGAGGACATCTGGCCCTACTGTGCCAGAGGCTTTGGCTCTCAGTGTCCTGGGGGACCGTATCCAGGAAGAAGAGGGACCCTGTGGGTTGTGAGTCGCAGCCTGCCCCGATGGAGTGGAAGGAGGTGGGAGGGGAAGAAGGTGGAAGGAGGTGGGAGGGGAAGAAGCTGCTGGGTGGAGCCTTGGAACCGTGCGCCTTGCAGGGAGGTGGGGGTACTAGGGAGGGTGCTCTGGCCTCTTGATAGAGTCGGGGAGGGCATAAGCCAGGGAGCAGACGAGGACGGGTCCAGGAAAGGACCAAAACAAAACAGCAACAACAACAAAAACCAAACAAAACCTAAAAGACACCCAGTGAGAGAAATATGTCCTCTAAACTTACTCCTTTCCTCAAAAATGAAAGTGTAAACTTCCTTGCCTGAGCATTTAAAAGGACCTCTGCTTCCTTCTGAGCTGGGTCAGGTGGGCATGAACGAGGCTGGCTGTGGGCTGAACCACTGCAGTGGCCTTGTGTCCTGCAGGCTGGGACAAGCAGGCAACCCCGCTACCCCGCAGTGCCGGCCAGCACAAGGAGGGTGATTCCCAGCCCTTGCACAAGCAGAGACGAATGATTTATTGAGAAGGAGATGCCAACTTTGCATCCTGGCCTGGGCTTTGCTACTGGTGCCTTTTAACTTGTGTTGATTTATGTTTTCAAATGGGTTGGGAATATTGTGCTTCTTGATGGAAGCAACTGCATGCTTAACCCAGGATTAGTGCTACTAGGTATCGGCCTGTTCTGCATTGGTGACTGTTCCTTTTCACCCACACGGAACATTTAAACATAGTCATGCAAGAGGCTGCCTGGGGTGGGGGATAGAATTTGGTCTGTGGGCTTTTCTGTTACTTTTTTGCTGTTGGGAATTTTAGTGCATTCTGAATTTTAAATCATTTTTCATCTGTTCCAGTAAGCTTAATGTCTTAGTTTCTCATTTTCCAAGTTCAAAAGTAGATTTCTGCCTAGTCCCATCTGCTATTTCCCAGCCAAACTCCTTTGATGGTTGTGATTCCCTTTTGAGCTTAGAGTTAGAGCCTAGAGCCAGCAATTTAGAAGCCTGCTGATAAGCACCGCCCCCCTCGGCTGTTACTCACCCTGGGCTCCACTTTCCTCTTCTGTGACACAGGAAAGTAACATGGCTCCTGGCTCCAGAGATGGTTACCAGTGCTTCCTGACAGATTGCCTCTCAGCAAATCTCTTGAATTTAATGCCTGACAGAAACACCAGGAGTAAGTTGATGTTGTTAAGGATGGAGGAAATACATGCTAGAAGTTATTTTCTTCTTAAAGAGAGAGGGAGTGGAAAAACAAGCAGTTCTTTTCCCAGGTGTGTAGGGATCCTGATGTGTAGCTCTTAACCACACCTGCTGTTTCTGACTGTAGAGCTGAGACATAAGCGTTGTTTTGTATAGAGTTTCACAAGCACTCAGTCAGGATAATGTCCCTCTCTCCCTCCCTCTGTTCCTCCCTCCCTCACTCCCTCCATCCCTCTGTCCCTCTTCTTGCTGAGACTGCTCCTGCCCTGGGAAGGGGTGAGGCATCCACTCCTCTGGGAGATGGATTATTTGGATTGCAAGTGCCCTCTTAAGGCTGATGTGTTCTGCTGTCCCAGGGGCCAAATGACGGAAATGAATCATTCACATGCTGTATGAACAGAGCTGTGTAGTCCTTTGTGGCTTCTTCAAGGATGAGGAGGTAATTAGGGGGCATATACCTTCTGGGAAAGATCCAGGGAATAAGGTGGGGCTTATGTTCCTGGCAAATTTAAGACAAGGATCTAAAAGGCAGGGATATATGGGTCTGGACAGCTAGTTAGGATAGTTTAAATTGATAATGAGCAACATGGAGACCTTGTGCCCCTTATAGGTAGAGAATCCCCGAAATCTGGGCCCTTGAGTAGCTAGAGAACACGAAAGTTTCCATTGGATCTGCAAGCCAGCCCCAGCCATGGTGCCCAATAAGTCATGCTCACAGGAGAGCTGCCTCCAGGATGTGAGGAGCTGCCTTCTGCTCCACATCCACGCACAGGTCCCTGCTTCCAGAACCTGCCTCAGGCTGCGTGGGCTCAGACTTGGTGGCCTTGGGTGGTCTCACTCCAGGCTGTCCCGCATGGTGTTTATATGAGAAATGTGATTCCAACCTGGACCATTTAGGGTACCTATTTAACAATTTGTAGATAGTAATGATTCTGTTTACTTTTTATGATCAAGGATCTCTGAGGAGGAAGATTGAGTTCCTTTGGTTTAAAACATTCCCTGAGACCAGTAAGTACATGAAAAGATGTTGACTAGCACAAATCACTGGTGAAATGCAATGCAGACCTACAACTGCTAACACTTCACAACTATTCTTAGGACCACTGCCAGAAAACCAGACATAGCAAGTATAGGTCAGGATGTGGGGAAATTGGAGCCCTGTGCATTGCTGGCAGGACTGTAAAGTGATAAAAACACTGTGGAGCATGGTAATGGGGTTCCTCAAAACTTAAATGTAAGCTGGGCATGGTGGGGCATGCCTGTAATCCGAGCAATCTGGGAGGCTGAGGCAGAAGGATCACAATCTGAAGCCCAACTTGGGCAATTTAGCAAGACCTTGTCTCAAAATAAAAGGAAATTTAAAAGGGCTGGGCATGTAGCTCAGTGTGAAGGCCCTAGGTTCAGACCCCTATAAAGAAGAACAAAGCATAACAAAACACATGTAGAATTGCCATGCGATTTAGCAGTTCTAGGTCTGCATGTAAGTCCAAAGAAGTAAAACCAGGGACTCAAACTGATACTTGTAGAACCATGTTTGTAGCATTGAATAATATTTTGTCACAGCCAAAAAAAGTGGAAGCAACCCACGTCCTTGGGTGATTGAATACGTATACACAATGGAGCACATGCATACAGGCAAGTAGCATTGAGCCTTACAGAGGAGGAAATGTTAGGATGTGCTTCCACGTGGTGAAATTTGGAGCATGCTGAGCGAAATGCAAATTCACAGAATGCTGTGCGATTCCACTTGCCTAAAGTACCCAAAGTGGCCAGATGCACAGAGAGAGGAAGTAGGGTGGAGACTGCCCCAAGGCTGGAGAGTTGTTTTGTGATGGGTGCAGCTTCACTGGGGGAGAATGAAATCCAGAGTTGAGTAGTGGTGATAGTTGCACAAGAATGTGAGTGTGCCTCATCATCCTGAACCACGTGCACTAGAAGTGGTTAAAATGTTAGTTTTTAGGTTGCATATACTTCGCCGTAGTTGTTAAAGGAGGCTCTTATTTCTTGGTTCATTCCACTGTGGCCTTCCCATGTGGGTTAGTGGAGAAACATTCCTGAAGACCAGTTCCTGGCCGTGGAGAGTGGACGCCACAGCAGAGGGGAAGCTGCTGTCCTGTGTTATAGGTGCTGGGGGCGACACAGCAGGGGCAGGGTGAAGTCAGGTGCCTGGGAGTGGGGAGGGGTGCAGATGCCGGCTGAGAGCCGCAGGGGCTGGGTCTGCCTTCTGGTGTGAGTGAGAGAGCAAGCATTGTAGACCCTGCTGCCCTTTCTAGGCCTGCAGATTCGCAGTCAGACTGCCTTGCTGGGGTAGTCACAGATGAAATGTCTTGCTAATCAGCCATGTGACGTGCAATTGCGTTTTCATTTTCTCATCTTTCCAGAAGAGAGATTTGTTTAGATGTTTGGTTTCCTTCTCGACTATACTGGACATTTTTAATTTGTTTTGATGACTCCATTTTTGTTGCAAGTGGATTCCCCTGTCACATAGGGAGCCCAGAAAGCAAGGGATTGACCACTGGAGGTGGTCTGTGAGCTTCCAAATATAGAAATGCTCCAGGGGCTTCCCTTCACAGGAGAGGAACCGGAGGGACCTTCTGCCACTGTGCTCCATGAGGTCACAGGATGTGTGCCACGTGGAAATCCAGGGTTGCCTCAACACCTTCCCGGCACACGCTGTCTGGGGCCAGCCCTTTGTACGCAGTTGTCATCCTCTAGTTTAACAGGGCACCAGAGTTCAGGCCTGGACCTGCCAGATTCCAAACAAGACTGCAAGGTAGCCCAGCCTGTCTGGCTGCTGGTTGTGGGAGCTTTCTCCGCCCCACCCTGACGGCAGGCAGTGCTTCTGTCTGGGATCTATGGGAGGAAGTCTGCTGCCAGCAGCTGATGCCTCTGGATGTTAAGCTGGCGTTTCCCCTGCCCTGTGGAAACAAACCCAAGGGACTGCTCTTGCTGTCCCCTGGTCCTACCTGACCACTGTGCTTGTTTGTTTGTCCTGGACCTGAGCATTAGGCAGGAGGTGTAGTCCAGTGACAGGAGGCAGGTGTGCCTCTTCCCTGGACTGGTGATGCACCCGCCCTCTCGGGGTTGTATGGGCACCGTCGCCAGCGTGGGCTGGGTGGCTGTAAGGACAGACAGGCCTTTCCGGCAGCTCTGGAGGCTTGTGCATGTCTGAGATCAAGGTGGTGGTGGTGGCCTCTAGGAAAGGCCTATTTCTTTTCTGACGGATGGCGCATGTCTTCTCACTGTGTCCTCCGTGGTAGAGAGTGATGGTCTCTTATGCAGGGTCACCAAGCCCACTGAGGGGGTGCTTTCCTCATCGAAGCCTGGTCACATTCCTAGGACCCCACCTTCTGATGCTGTTCCCTGGGGACTGGCGATTCAACCTGGAAACGAGGGCTGGACACCAGTCAGGTAGACACTGGTTAAAGGAGCGCTATGCTGTTGAGCCCGAGTCAGCACTCTGTTCACTATTGGCCAAGTCCGAGAGTTGGGTACAAATTAAATTTTAAAGCATAAGTGGAATGTAGTACTTAAGAGTTAGTCCAGCTTCCGCACCCATGCATTCCAAAGCCTTGGGTTCAACCAACTATGGCTCGGAAATATTTTGGAGCAAAATTGTACCTCTTATCAAATATGTACAGGCCGTTTTGTTTTCCCTTGTATGTTATTTGTTAAAATACAATAGAAAAATTACTTTTCTTTTTTTGAGACAGGGTCCCACTATGTAGTTCAGGATGGCCTTGGAATCAGTTTGTAGCATAGGCTGGCCTTGGACTCATTGTAGTTGTCCTGCCTCAGCCTCCTGAATGCTGGGATTACAGGTGTGCTAGAGATTGTTTTCACTGTATTAAGTACTCTATGTCATCTGGAGATGATTTAAGGTCTGTAGGAGATGTGGGAAAGATTTGCAAGCACAGGCTGATTTAAAAACTGCTTTTAGTTTCAAGCACGTGGACATTCTGGGGTCTGGGGTCCACAGAGGTCCCTGGAGCCAGTCTCCCCAGTACTCTGAGGGGCTGCAGCTGGTGTTTTCAGGACGGCGTGGAGCACATTAGCCATCTCAATGAAGTGCTTCGTCTTCCTTGTACCCTGTTGTGTGTCCAGAAGTGGGTAGAATTGAGACGCGCTCAGTTCCTGAGAAATTTCACATCGCCCTGTTCCCCACTGTAGGGTGGATAAGTCGCTCATTTTAAATGATGCAGGAGCTACACAGAGAGAAATTACGTTCCAGGGGAGTTTAACTTTCACTTGTGGAACCCGCAGTGCTAACTTTCACTTGTGGAACCCGCAGTGCGTTCCACCTCTCTTCCCATCTTGGGGAGTGTGTGCTTGACTGATGGTCCCATAGGGATCCTTCCCCGGGGTCTGCTTGGGAAGCCGCCACCAGCATCGTGGATCGGGAGGGGTTGCAACAGAAGCTAGAGCCCTAACCGTGTTTCTTCTTCCTCTTCATCAGATCCGGCAGGCTGGGGAGGCGATTGCTAATTGTTTGTAAGCATTAACTGTTTACCACTCATACTTGCTATTTTAAATCTGACCCTGCTATTATGTTGTTTTGTTTCTGTTCGCAGCTGAGCTCTAAGCTGGGTAGAATTCTGCAGTGAGTCACTCCCATGACGGTAAAATCGGTATTGATCAAGCCTTCCTGTTAATCCTGCGAGCAGTTTAGAGACAAACGAGGCAGTTTAAGTTTCCACCAGTTTGGGTTCCTGTGTGCTCAGTGTTTGGGGTTTCTGTTCTGTGCACCCAGGAATCCAGTGAGCCCCTTTATCTGCTGATCTCAAACCTGTAGGAAACCCAGGATTATCAACCTGCTGCTTCCAGTCTCTGCTGCCCTGCAGGCAGGGGAAAGGAGAGCTGTGGGAAGCTGGGAAGCTGGTCCTCCTTTTGGCTCCTGGAGCTCCACCCTGGCTACCTGTTCAAATTTTAGGAGTTGTATACAGTTCCTTGTGGTAAATTAGTAACTTTGTGGTTGCTGTTTTCTCCCAGTCCTGCCTGGGCTTTGAATTCTTGTGATTTTTATGGAAGGCTGATTAGGAAGTTGCCTTGAAGGTTCGGTGCACTGGCTGCTGTGAATTCTTGTCAGCCAATGGACAGGGAAAGATGGAGGGTTAGATAGCTAGGAGAGCGTATGGGGCAGGACAGTAACAGAATCATGGGGACCTTCTGTTTGTGGTCTCTGGGTAATTGGGCTTCTGAGTGACTTCTGTTAGGCCACCAGCTCATACCCACCTGCAGTCCTTGGCCATCCTGGTCAGCTGGGTGTGGAAACTGAGGGGCATCTGCCTGGCGCTGGGCAGCCAGCTGAGTGTTCCAGCTGTGAGTCCTGAGCCTGACCCCAGAGGTCAGCCACCTGGAAAGGAAGCCACACAGGGCTCCTGCCAGATGTCAGCCCTGTTCGTGGTACCCATGAGAGGATGGCTGTACATGCCACTTGGATTTAGCTCCAATGTGAGCAGAGTTGGATGATTGGTGTTGCTGCTTTTGTGGAACAGAAGAGGCAGCTCAGGACCCCAAGAGATGCTTGGCTGAGCTGGATAGAGAGAATTCGGTTTTATAGCAGCTGAAAAGTGGGGAGGAACTATCTGGAAGTTGAGGGAAGAGTCTGTCAGATAGAGTCCCTGCCTTACCAAGAGCTCACAGTGTCTTGGGGGAGATAAAGTGTGCACTGCTGTTGGAAATAGGACCAGATACTTTTAGAGTGGAGAGGAAAACAGTGGAAATTGAGGAAGAGCTCATTATGCCTAAAGGGAGTCTAGAGCTGCTTAGAGGGTCAGAAGTCTTCCCGCAGGCTTGCCTTAGGTGGGTTCAGGTTGTGCTAAAAATGTGGGATAGGGCTCAGCAAAACTGGACAAGGAGGGTTGGCTTAGTAGTAGTTGGAGGTGAGGCTGTTGATAGCTCAAGGGGATACTGAGAGGTCAAACTACAGTTTGTGATGCATTCTTAAGCTAAAAAGTGGCCATTAAAGACTGATTCTAATGCAGTACACTTGGAGATGTAAAATGTTTGGCGTCCCCAGTGCCTTCTGTGTTGAACGTTGGAGAGGAATGAGGAACCCCAAGCGTGGGGCTGGCTCTGTCTAGAGAAACTAGAGAAACTTTGAGCTCGCACCCCGCTTCGCACCCCGCTTCTCCTTAGCAGCGTGGTAAACAAAACCCTATTTGTAGAGAGCAAGTTCCAGCTGAGCTTTTAATTATGGGCACAAGGTTTCTGTGTTGGTGGGGGCTTGCTTGCTTCTTAATTTACTCTGCCCTACTCTCTCAAGTCTCAGCCCTTTTAAGATTCAGAAAATAAATGCAAAATGCCTAAGATTTTTGAAATTCCTGGCCTTGGAGACTTGACTACATAAAAGAGACAGATTTTTCAGGCTGGCCATTTCAAGATCAGCCATTTCCCACTTCTCCATTCATAGCTTCTAGGGTTTGTAATGCCTGTAATCCTCCCTCCCCCAACTCCTTTAAAAGCAGCTATTGAAAGAAAAAAAAAATAGCAAGATGTCTATCCCAGGAATTCTACTTCCTGTTGTCCTGTTGAGCTCTGAAAAATAGCTTTGCAAGTTTGGGCTCTTGTTTGGGCTTTTTCAAAGGGACTCTTGAGACCTTTTTGTTCGGACAGGCTGTATGAAGGTGATAAGTTAAAAGGACTTCGGCTTAATCAGCCCTGAATTGCAGAGGCTACATTTTGAGGTTTTTCATAGCTTTTCAGTGTGTATGTGAATATAACCCAAGGAGTTGTGAGCCAGAGTACACAAACATTCCACAGTGCCAATTGTTTCCTTCATAATATTTAATATTTATTTTAAAAGACATATTCAGGCACAGATTACATTGGGTGACTATAAAGGAATTGGGAATATTTATGATTCCTGATTCAAGGGGGAAAGATCCAAAGTAATCAAGGAAATGTTGAAATGGCAGCCTTCACATTTTCCCACCATCCCTTTTTATGAAATAAAAGTGCAGATCAGCAGAAGTGCCCAAAGTTCAGATGCTTCTTGGAACAAATGTTATTCCTGCAATTTGAAGGTTCTGGTTTCTTTAGTGATAAAAACCTCACATTTTGAGAAACGCAAAACTTTCTAGCCTTAAGGGACAATGTCTTGACTCAGTGCAGATTAATACAGATATTTCTGGTCAGATTTCCTAATCTGACCAGAAAGTGCAGCTTTGGTTCTGTAGCTTAGTACCCTCTTTGCAGACCCCAGTGCCTTCTTAGGTAGGAGCCTCTCACAATGTTCCCTTCCTTCCTGGAGTTATTGTAGGGTGCTTTTGGGGGTACACCTGCTTGTACACTCTGATTAACTGATACTCTGGTGGATCCATTACACTCCATACACCCTTCTCTATGGTTAATCGACAAATTGGTAGAACAGTCATCCTCTGGAGGTCTCTTGTTTTGCATGCTTCTTTCAGTGACAGACAAAAAGTTTCAAAGAAATAGGAGATTATCTTTCTTGCTCTGTTTTGTCTTTTCTCAGCTGCCCTTCTAGTGGAAGGTTGACAGCTCTCTTTGCTGTAAGCTTTTGGGGGCTCTCAACCATAGAAATAGAAAACAAAATCCTCAGATCCTTGGCTAGTGACTTATGACTTATTAAAACAGGACCTTTCCTCAGTAGCCTTACAGGTCATTCTTTAGAAACACCTGTTAGGAGTGAATAGGGCAGTGACTGCTGGATTCCCACAGGCTGGGTACATGTTCTGTAAGTAGTGAGATACTCCTAGTCTCACCTTTGAGTGGTTTTTGGCTGGTGGAAAAATCTTTTCAATTTCTGCCTGTAGGCTAAGGCTGCTGAGAGGTGGGAGCGCTGGATTCAGAGGTAGGCAAGTACTGTGTTTTCACTGCTGGGGATCAAACCCAGGGTCTCCCATGTGCTAGGCAGGTGCTTTACCGCTGAACTACAGTGCCTGCCCCATAGAGGAGTACTTTTTGGGACAGTTGTTCATTCTGCGAAATAGCTGTTGTGCAAATACCTGATAAGCAGCCGCTTTGTGTCAGACTCTGTGTTTTATTTGAGACCAGTGTCTTTTTTTTTTTTTTCCTGGAAGTCTACAAGGTCCTTTTTTCTCCTCATTCGGTGAATTTTCCATTGTGGTTGCGATTTCTGTAGAAAAAAAAATTTGGAGAATTTGTGTTAGCCTCGTTTCTCTTGTCTTACGAAGACTTTTTTGAGGACTTAGACAAGTTTGGTAGAATGAATTCTGGGTGGTCTCTGATTAGTCAGTGCCATCTATAATTCTAGAAAATCCATATTTTTAGAAGTATTAACGGTAAAGCTTCAGCTGTTTGGACAGTGGGCTTTAGACACATTTTAAAATCATTGTAAAGAAATTTGGTTGTCACACAGACAGTTTGTTGTGTGTCATAACAAGACATACTATAAAGGTGAAGCTACAGTGGTCCTATTGCTTGTTTTGGAGCAGGAACTGCAAGCTCTGTGAAACAAGAATTGTGTTCAGTGTCGGATCCTTTGTGACTGGCACAGGGTGAATGTTGCCTCTCTCTTTTTTTTTTAAAGGTGAAAATTGATTCTTTTTATTTATTGCTAGGAATAACTTTATGAAACGATTTGCATCTCTACATGGAAGAAGTTACTCTGAGTAGCTAAGGAAATAGCTACTATACGAGAACACATGAAAAACTCGCTTTATTGCCTCCAGACTGGTTTTTTCTTTTTGGTATCAGAGTGTTCCGTAAGACGTGGAGGTCCTGAGAATTCTGAGATGATAGACACGACGATAACTCAGGGACCCCTTCTCATCCCCTTCTGCACCCTGAAGAGTCCTTCTGTGGGGTGTCCTGGTAAGGTTCAGTTCGCTGTGATCACTGATTCAGCAGAACCCTTGGATCTCACAGTTGGACCTGTTTAGGGATAATATGCAGCTGTGATGAGCAGTGCACCTTTGATTAGGGACAAACTTGTGTGCCACCTTATGCTAAAATTATTATGTTTAATCTTTTTTAAAAATTGGAGTTATAATAGTAACAAACAGTTACTAAGGGAAAATTAGAAAGTATGGTTACGAAAAACAGGAACGTGAACAGGCGGCTTAAGCCAGGGATAGCCATTGTTAATATTTTCTTTCATTTTTCCCAAGGGTTACCCCCAAATTTGTGTTTATACACTTTAGAAAATGAGTGGCATTATATTACATACACATTGAGTTTATTGACCTCATTTTCTCCTTTAGCATTGTGTTTTAGAATTTTGTCTGTTACATCTTTATCAACTAGAATATGGGCTTTAATAAAATTATTAAAATTAAAATTCTATAGTTGTTAAATATATGCAGTTTACACTTTTTGCCTTTGAAAAGTGATAAAATCATTGTGCATTATTGTTGAGGAGCTACTTTGATTCACTCTTTGGTTAGATTTGTGAAAGTCGAAAGTATGGAATACTAAGAATTTTTGTAAGTGTTTGTGCTGTCATCCTGGATGAACATTATCAAAATACTTTTTAGAAAACTCCTGCTTTATGCTCTATAAAGCTGTGCTTGTCACCCATATTCTTTACCAGTATTGAAACTAAATTGTCCTTGCAACTGTAGCACTTAAGAAATTATATCGCCTTGTTTTAGTCTTTTTAAATTATTGGTAAAGTCTTTGTTTTTCCCATTGTTTGCTGGGGTTGCCAGTGGATTCCTAGAGATTAGTATTGATTCCCTTATAATGATGTTAACCATGTGTTCTCTGTATTGTAGACATTTTTCTTGCTTTGCTCTTACTTTATTTTTTTTTAACGTTTTCAGTTTTTAACCTTACTGACCTACACAGTGCTTTATTGTAATGTAGATTAAGTCTGTGCATTATGGCCTTTAATTTTTTGTTTAGAAAGTTTGCATTCAAGTTTGAGCCCAGTTTGAACAATTTAGTAACTTAGTGAGACCCTCTCAAAAAAAATAAAAAAGGGCTGCAGAGGAAGCCTGGTGTGAACACCTTGAGTTCAGTCCTCAGTACTGAAAGAAAAAAAAAAGGAAAAATTCTTTGTATTCATGTCAAAGTCAGTTAAGTGTAATCATGCATTTGGCTTCTAGCTTGTTTCATCTTTTAATTTTCAATATTTCTAGAGGGTTTTTTTTGCATTTACATAAAGTGAGGTCCTCCTGTTGATTATTCAGTTGTTTACTCTTTCTCCTTCAGTGGGTTATCTGATATCTTTTATATCAGGAACTATTTTAAGACTTTCTTTTTCCATAGATCTGCCTGCTGCCTGTGGTAAAATCATACTTTCTTGAATATTGTAGTTCCATTAGACACATCACCATCTTCTTGGAAGAATCTTCATTTGCAGAAATTTTGAAACTGTCTTTCAGATGAATTTGTATGTATGTTCCTGTGTAATTTGTCTTCTTTTTGCAAGTGTTCCCTACTACCCTCCCAAAAAAGAAAAAAAAAGTTGGATTTTGCCTGTGATTAATAAATAAAAGGGAAATGGGAGAAAATAGCATTTACAAATGAAGTTTTCATTCAGAACCTTTCACGGCTTTCCGTTTATTTATGTTTTTAAAAAATCTGTCAAAAATCACACATCATAGGGATCCAGTACTTCTCCTAGATAATTGACACATTTCTGTTGCTAATGTAGAGTCTTTATTCACCATAGTATTCTCCATAGTATTTTTAACTGATGATTGCTTGTGTGTGAAGGAAGCTATGGTATGTTTATCTTGCACAGTAAACTGATTTTTCATCAGTTTATTGGTTACTCTTGTTTTATTGATTTTCCAGTTGAGCCCCATAATTTTCTATGCAAAGAATCACTGATGACCAACAAGGATGATTTTGCCTTCATTTTCCCAGTGCCTGATACCTCTTTTGTGCTTAAGGCATATGCCTTTGGGCACTATAACTGGCTGGAAATAACCAGAGATCTGTCTAGTAAAGACTATCACTTAGAGGCTGTTTTTACCCAAGTTCAAGAATTCTGGAAAGAATCAGTCCACAGCTCCTGCATTGGGTCCAGAGAGGGCACGGAATACCTTGCTTCTCTTGATTGTAAGGAGCATGGCTTTTATCTTGCTGGTTTCAAGATGGCCTCTGTACCTCCAGGAGGGCATCACATCTGTATTTCAAGCAGGAAGAAGTGGGGAGGGATTAAAAAAAAAGGCCAAAATGGGGCCTTGCAGAATGGGGTTGCAGCAAGCTTTGTCCAGCCCATTGGCTTGATGGCTAGCTTGGACGGGTACTGACCAGTCAATTGGCAGGGTCCTGTTTCATCAACTTGTCCATCCAGAGTGATGTGGAATACTGATAAGGCACATACTGGTCTTAGTGTTTGTAGTTTTTGCTGATATTAATGGTAATAGCTCTGGTTTTTTCAGTATGTGACATATCCTTTGGTTTAAAAGAGGTTTTCATCATGTTGAAGAATTAGCTGTCTGCTTTTCGTGGGTGATTTATTGGGGATGGGTGTTGAATGTCTTCCTATGTGATTTGGACACACATTTAGATTCAGTTGTTGTTATACCTATTGACGGGTTGTAGGAATAGGTTACCTTGTAGTAATCCTTTCTCAAATTCTAAGGGAAAGCTATTTTTGGTTGTGGTGGGTGACTGTTTAAAGTCCTTAAATTTGGATTGTTAAGTCACGTATTTTGATTTTGTTGTTGTTGTTGGTATAGGGAGTCGAAGTCATATTTGTTTTTTTCATCTTTCATTTTAAGTGGAATAGCATTATGCTATCTTTTCCAGATTTTGCTCTCAGATTTAGACTACCTTTGTGAAGTGAGTTAATGACTTTTCCTTTTTTACTTGGTTCTCTATAGCAGTTATACACTACGGTGTGGTAATAAACTGTCCTTCGAAGTTTTGAAAGAGCTCACTTGTTAAATGCTTGGAGGCTGGTGCTTTATAAAATGGATAGTTCTGTGTCAGCTGTAAAAATATTTTTTCCAAGGGTATTGGTGTGTCCCAGTTTTCTGGTTCTTTTTAAATCAATGTTTGGAATTTAAAGTCTGTCAACAAATGAATTAAAAATTATCGCTCTGTTGCATGTAAGTTTTCTTCATGGTGTCATTGCTGTTGTCTCTGTTGTCTCGGACATTTCGTTGTCTTCCCATGTATTCTTGAGTACACCTGGGAGAGCTCTTCTTGTCTAGCATCGCCCACCATACTTTCTTCTATCAGAATTCTGTGGCTGTGGGGCTGTTTGATGCAGGAGCCATGTCGCCTGTCCCTGCACCTTGCTTGTTCAAGGTAGCTACCTGCTACCCATTGTGCAGTCTGGCGTTCATTCTTGTTTCTCTGCTGTCTCTGTTTCCACCATCAGCTGATCTCTTAGTTGTCAGGTGCTTTGCATGAATTGCAGTCCTGCTCAGGGGGTGTTAGTGGGGAAGTTCATTGACCTTGAGGGCTTCATGGAGAAGAAGGTTTTTGCATATCTGGGTTCGGATGAACCTCCAAGTTGAGGTGGGGCTGTAATGTGCTGGATGGATGAGCCACAGAAGGCTGCTCGCTTGCTTCCTGGAGCTCTGTTGGGGCCTGTGCTCCAGCCTCAGTCCCCGCCTCAGCCTTGGGGGTGCTGTGATATGTCCTTCACCTTAAGCACTGCTGAAGATCAGTCTGGCTCAGTTATGGATTTCCTTTGACACTTGCGTTCCTGTAGGCTTTAGACCTGCATTGGCTTGAGTTCAGGGTCTTTCTGGGATGTTGTCTGAATTACTGTGCAGTGTGTGGCTGTGAAGACATTATTCATTATTCAGTGTGAGAAGGTGGGGAGCAATGCTGTGATTTGTGTTGTGTCATGTGAAACCCAACAGGAAGTTTTCCTCCGGGTGGTTCTGGGGATTGAATCCAAAACCTTAATGCTGAGCTATATCCCTAGCCTTGTTTGATTTTTTTTTTTTTTTTTCCTTAAATGTTGAGACAGTCTTGCTAAGTTGTTAAATTGCTCAGCCTGGGCTCAAATTGCAGTCCTGCCTCAGCTTCCCAGACTGCTGAGATTATAGCACTGTACCACCACATCTGGCTTTTACTGGGAATTTTGATGGGGCCTTTATGTTCTTTCTTTTATGCTCAGTGATTTTCTGCGTAGGTCAAAGAGTGATTAGGAAGTTTACCACCCCTTAGGTCCTTAAGACCTGTGCAGGCGCATGATCAATCAGTGAGGGTCAAGGTGGATGTGGAAAGCAGGCTTGCATCTTGGAAATCCACAAAGCCCTTGTCATTTGATCACAGTGGTGACTAAAATAACTTCAAATTATTGTTTTCATTTCTCAAATCATATCAGGACTCTTAAGATTATCTGAGTTGTTTTTTGATAGGAGAACTGGGAATGCAGGGAAAAGATGACGACTTCCCCACACATTTGCTTAGGGTGGTTCTTTGGGCTGATGATCCATTTATGCCCCATGGAGATGAATCCTCACTCTAATACCTTTTGTTTTATTTATTTTAAAAACAAAAGAATAAAAACGATCCTACTGAATTTCAAAACCAAAGAATAGGAGATTAACACTGGTTAATAGATTGAATATTGTTATCTGCAAAGTAGCTGTTCAGATCACAAGATAGAGGCATGAAAACAATGATCAAACAGTTCCTTTTTGATGATGGTTTTTTGTTTTTGAGGGAAGCGTTAAATGTAATTATAATTGATTTGGAAATGTTGAAGATTTAATTGAAGAACTTGTCTACAGTTTTACATTTCCCTTAGGAAACTAATATCTTTTTCTGGGTTGCTTTTTGAGGGTATATTTAATGTCTTATTTGGGGCTCAAGTATGTTAAGTGGTTGTACTTTCCTTGCTGTGCATTTTGCACATACTAGACTCTCAGCAGCGTTCCTGCCCTCCAGTCAGTGGCCTCCCTGCTCACTAGGATGTCCAATACATACTGCTGGAGGGACTGAGTGTATGGTGCTGCGATGTTTCCTGTTTCTCCTCTTTCCACCTCTCCTTAATCTCCTTTGTTACAAAGATTCTTTAAGAAGCAGGAAACACATTTCCCTAGTATCTGATGAGTGCCTGACACACAGTAGGCATTCATTAAAACGTGTAGACTTGGGTGGTATCTCATGCATTTAAGAGAGGTCTGACTAGTTTGGCTATGTGACCTGGAATGGAGAGACAGAGCCCCTTTTCATGACTGTACCTCACTGATTCCACAAATGATCCAGATGTTTATCTTAGGGTTCAAGAAGCGTAGTGCTCCATTGAGCAGACTGTGTTTCACAGTCCAGTGTTCTCCGTTGTGTCTTGTCTGCTCTGTAGGTCCTGTCTTTTCGGAGCTCTTCTAGCTTGGGAGGTGAGGAAGTTGCTGGGAAGTCCTCTGGGTTTTCCGAAAGGATTTGTGCTGGTGTAGACGTTGTCCAGTTCAGTTACATCTTGCTTACTGACATTGGTTTTTAAGGGATGAGATAATCTTAGCTCAGCTTAGTGCAGTACACAATAGTTTTGTTTGTTGAAGGAACTGTTGTCTATTGAAGTTTTTAAAGACGTTCAGGACATTAAGAATTGCAATCCAGTGAGTATCCTGTTACATAAGTGCATCTGACAACCAATTTCACAAGCACATCTCATCAGTCACAGTTGGATGGCAAGGTTGATTGTTTAAAGTTGTTTTTTTTTTCCCCCTAAGTTGGGAAAGGAAACCTTTATATAGAAATCAAATCATTTCAGAGGCCAAGAAATGGCACGAAGGCCATGGATATTTGGAAATCTGGATATAATTTATTGCTTAAAACTATTTCTTCTGATCTCAGACATTAGGACAGCTGTTAGTTGAAGTACTTGTACTTGTGCCTAGTGTTTGAGATGTAATGAAACGTGAGTGTCCAGATCACTTGACCTGTGCAGATCTCGGGGATCCTCCTGGAAGAGGAGGAGAGGGCTACCTCGTGCACTGGTGCGTGGCCAGTTTCATGTCTGAGCCGGGCCATGTGCTGGTGTTGTTCTCAAACTGCCGCACTCCTGCCTGAGCCAGTTGTTAAATCACTTTGGATGTGTTGACAGCCTCAGTGAGTTGCAACTTTAAAAAAACAAATTTCAAATTTTAAGATGGTAAGGAAATGATCTCCTAGTGAGACAGCTTCTGCCTAAAAAATAAAAGCTTCTAAGACATAAATTCAATGTTATAAACAACTTGTAATTTTCATAGTTTTCAGTTTTGGCTCCAGCAGCCTCTATGATAGATCTTAAATATGTTTATCACAGCTGGAAAAGTGTTGTATTGTCATCCTTGTTTATCATAATATGCCACCTACTCTGGCTGTGTCTTACAGCTAACTGTAGCTCTTTTTTGTTTTATGCTTTTTAGTGCAGATTTGAGGGGCAGGGACCAATCAATAGAAGTGATACCTAGAAATTGAAACAGAAAAAAATATATATTTAGCCAGGACACTTTAAAGGTTATATAGCCAGATGTCAGTTGGCAACCTCCACGCTCTGGTTTATTGAATAATACTTAATGCTTAGCACAACCCTCAATGAGGAGCTTTTTCTGACTGTTTCTGAATGTTTTACAAATGTAACTGAAGGTTATCCAGAGGAAGATGGGGACCTTCCTCCCTTCCTTTTCAAAGGGAGCAAG
Organism: Dolichotis patagonum; assembly: GCA_004027295.1. Taxonomy (NCBI): domain Eukaryota; kingdom Metazoa; phylum Chordata; class Mammalia; order Rodentia; family Caviidae; genus Dolichotis; species Dolichotis patagonum. Next base: position 42,426 of record PVJX010001127.1, on the reverse strand, counting down.
CAAGATTTGGCCATTGGGATGCTGCAGTTTAGAGAAGGGTGGGGAGACAGACAGACTAAGGCAGAGACAGAGACAGAAAGAGACAGGAAGGGAGGGACAGAGAGGGAAGAGAGTGGAGTAAGTTTCAGTTGGTGGAAGACCCTCCGTGTGCTAAGAGAGCTTATCTGGAAGTTGGCCTTGGGTGGCCTGGGTTTGCACTGAGCACTGCCAATATTTGGTAACTGATTTGGGGTAAATTTTTTACTCTTTTTGAACTTCTTATGTTTAGGAAACTTTGTGAAGAGTTTGGCCCCACCCTGTAGGCCCCAGTTGGTCCTCTGTATCCATGGGTTTTGCACATGTAATTCCATGGACTTCAAATCAAAAATATTTTTAAAACATGTTTTATCTTGTGAACCTGTACAAACTTTTTTCTTGTCATTATTCCCCAAACAGTGGAGAATAGAGCTATTTACAGAGCATGGCATTGTATTAGGTACCGTAAGTTATCTAGGGATGGTTTAAAGTCTGCAAGAGGATGTGTAAGTCAGGTGCAAATGCTACTCCATTTTAAGAGGGACTTCAGCACCTGCAGACTTTAGTATCTGCTTGGGGTGCTGGAACCAGTTCCCTACAGGTACTGAGGGATGACTGTATACATTTCTTCTTCCTCTTCTTCTCCTCCAAACTTGAGATTACCCCTGCATTGATTTTTCATAGCTTGCGTTGTGTCCTGCTACGGTGTACAGGTTTGGGTGCCATTTATTTGTTCATGTAATTGGAAAAGTGCAAATTCACTTTAATAATGCCCTAGGCTAAATATATTAAGGAAAGTCAGTTTTGTGGTCTAGATCTTATTACAGAGTGAAGCATGAAATGGAAACCAATGTTAGATTATTTTAATTTTATCATGTTTTTGCCGTTGTATCCCAGGAATTGAAGAGGGTCAAATTTCAATAGATAGAACATCTAAAGATTGGTTCCTAGCATTTCACAAATCCATTTAACTTTTCAGTTGGAATGGTTGACTTTTAAGAAAGATGGTATGTTTGTGTAACAGCACTGTGACTTCTAGAAAATGTGTGAAAGTGTCGGGTGGATCCCTAGGATTGGTGGCCTCCTGTGGGTCCTCGCTGAGGCTGTGACTTGCTAGAGGATAGGCCCACCTTCCTGTGGCTAAGCACAGGAGTTGATAAGGATCTAGGACACTGACCGCCCAGCTGGTTGGTTTTTATCTTCACTTTCCTGAATCTTCTGCTTCCCATTCCCCAGCTGGGGACTTCTTCCTTCATGGCTCATGCCAGATACTGAATTGGGAACAGCATCTATAGTGAGCCAAGGTTGGGCTGTCTCCAAGAGTGGACCCCTCGTGCGGACCTCTGTCCTCTTGCCCCTTTGGACAGGAAGCTGTGGGTTGTGGATGGGGTGCTGTGCAACCTGGCCCTAGAAGCAGAATTCCAATGTGTCTGTTGGCTGCTTTGGGCGTGGCTTGGGGGTTAAGCAGATGGAACAGGCAGGAATAGATATTAAGGATTTATGATTATTTGGCTTGATGATAATGATTGGAATATACATGCTTGTGGTAAACACTTTAACAGAAGGTAAGGAGTCAGAAATTTCCATCCCTCCCTCCCCATTCCTCTTGCTCCGTGCATTTTGCTTCCGGAAGGAAAGCTTTGCAGCTGCCCCTGTGTAGAGCAGGCATCCTACGTCCTGGTTGTTTTTTAGCACACATTTGCAATTTGTGGTTTTCAATTTAATGTCTTGGCTCTCTTCCTATAGTAGAAGATCTTTGTATCTAGAGTAGTTCGGAGCATACAAGGAATTTATGCATGTCAGCTCTTGGTGAATTAAATGATGCAGAATCACACAGTAGAAAACAGTAGCCCACGTGCTCCTCTCCCTGCCACTCGACGGCCATTTCTGTCCCTAAAGGGTACCCTTGGCACTCGGTGTTTCTCCTGACGGGTGATTTCCATGGGCTTATGTGCCTGTGTGTAGACAGGTGAGCAAGAGGGGAGAAGAAAGCCACAGAGTAATAAAATAGTTTTGGTTACTGTTGTTTTAAAACCAAATTGGATCACTAATGTCTCTGAGACATGCTTTCCTTACCACACGCATGTGCTTGCTTGATCTTTCTCCTTTAAAAAAATCTTTTCTTTTAGAATAGTTCTAGGTTTACAGTGGTGGTATCTTGATAGTACAGAGCTCCTGGAGGCCCCTACGGGTTTCACTGTTAACATCCTACATTGCTGCAGTGTGTTTGCCACAGGGAAGGAACCGTTATCAGTGCGTAACTATGAAAGAACTGAATGCACTGCTTCCTGTTGGGGTTCACCAGCATTTGCCTGAGGTTCTTTCCCTGGTCCCAGATCCCATGCAGGACACCATGTTGCCTATTGTCATTTGTCGTCTTAGTCCTCTCTCACCTGTGACAGTGCTTAGGCTTCCCTTGTCTTTGGGGGCTGCAGTTGTTTTGAGGCACACTGGTTAGATTTGTGGCAGACCCCCTCGTTTGGGTTCGTCTGGTGGTTTCCGCCTGGCTAGCCAAGGATCGTGGGTCTGGGGAGAAGGCTCACAGAACATGTCAAGGGTACACACAGCCATGACGCAGCACCTGGGATGTTAACTGTGACCACCTGGGTGAGGTCATGTGTGATGGGTTCTCTACTATAAATAGCTTCCAAGAATCAGTTACATATTGATATTCTCTGTCCTTTTTAATTGCTGTGTATTGATCCCTGTAAGGAGAGCTTACAGTTTCTTTAAAAGATGGCTAATTAGGTAGCTTTCTGTTTTTTAATTCTATAACTAAGATTCTAGGTGGTATCTCTTTGACTACCTTTGTGTGGGGATCAGGTCCTTAGAAGAGAAGTTACGACACTAGAATTTTGGGACAGTTGTTGCCCCCTAAAATGACTGTGTGCTCCTCCCAAAAGTAGGGGAGTCCCTGCTGCTATACATCCTTATTCAAGCACAAGGTTATTTTCTGTGGATCCAGTTAGTTAAAAATGTTTTAGTTTGCACTTCTCCAGTTGTAAGAAGTCGATTCATCATACCCTGGAAACTTTAAGATGACAGTGAGAACTGGAGATTCCAAGCTCTTTGATCCTCTGCCTGACGTCCTGCAGTGTGATTGACTTGTGGAAACTGTGTGTGTGCTTTTCAGGGAAATATAAGGTCTGGAACAATCGCAGTCTTATCCCCTTACCTGTGAGGATGGGCTGTGAGATAGGAAACAGAGCTTTTTAAAGCTGTTCACAGCTTCCTTTTGTCACTTTTCTCTCCAGACCTGGAGCCTGTACAGAGGTGCCCACATTGATCATGTGGCTCTCAGGGGCCATGGTTGGTGAGAGTCCTCTTGCAGTTGTGAGCAGCTTCCTCAACCTTGAGAGATTCCCCCAAAGATGACTTTTCTACTGCATGAGCGTGTGCAGTAATCTAGAGTTAAGCCCCAGCTCTGTTGCCCAATACCTGACTGATCCCTGACAGGACATTTGTTCCATATTTGCCTTTCGTTGCCTTTCGTTGCCTTTGATGTAAAATAGGGCAAATCATACCCCCAAAGAATTATTAGTAGAAAGTCAGTCAGGCTTATAAAGTTGCAGAAATGTGCTATTCCACGGGAATCTTTTATTACCTGTTTTAGGCAGTCTAGTCTGATTGTAGATAAATCCTACTCTGTGCTCTTGAATGGAACCCACATCCTACACTGTGTGTTGGCGCAAATTGTATGTCCCTCTTCCCCCAGAGGGTTGCACAGAGCCTGACCTGCCCTCCTGAGGACCCGCTGGGCTTGGTTTTGGTAGCCGTTCCCTGTGATGGGCTTTCTGGTCCCTACTCCTTCTCTGTCACTTGGCTCTTTTCTCATTGGCTTGAGAGAAATGAACTCTGTTTGGGGGGCAAGCTCTGTTTGGGGGGCCTTTCTGCTGGCCCCTTATTGCATTGAGTCTCCCTAAGGTACAATCTAAGACTGCTTGACTTTTTTTTTTTTTTTGGCAGACACAACACCCTATCATCACGTACAGAAATTATATCCAATTAAATCTCCTAACTCTTTTTCACACCTCCTACATTTGTGCATTTCTTTTTTTGCAACCAAGTGTCCAAATAACATTATTTCCTCTCTGTTGCAATTCCAATCTGTTGATCTTTTTAGCTCTTGACTCTCTGTCGCCAGTGTATTTGCCATCTCTCCTGGAAACTTGTCATCCTTGAGTTAGACAAACATTTTCTCTGTGCCATTGATCAAGTGATTGATAAAAATGTTGAAATGTACATGACTGAGACAGAACCTGTTGGCCTTTTGATAGAGACCTTCTTGGGTTTTTAGTCAGCACTTTGAAAGGCCAGTACAGTACATTTATAAAAAACAAACAAACAAAAAAGACTACAGAATCCTGCTTCATTGTTAGGATGGTTTGTAGCCCGTGGCTTCGCTTTGAAATAGTGTTTTTCTTCTATTTCTACTTACAGCGCTGCTAGAGTGCAGGGAAGGGAACATTGCTACCAATGGCTCAGGCGTTAGGTTGTAATTGTGGGTTGATACTGTCTAGCACAACAGGGCTGAACTGCTTGGGAGCAAGGTGTTTAAATACACACCTGGGGGGAGAGGCAGGGCTGGATTTGCTAAAGCAGAACAGTAAATGTGGAAGATGAGGAGATCAAAGGCCTTTGCAAGAGTGGAGGCACTGATGGAAGGGCAGCCAAGGGCAGAGGGGCAGGCTGGAGCCACACTGATCCTCCTCATGTTTAGCCACACAGTGTATAAGGCAAGGGTCATGTAGTTAGCGCCTCAGCGCAGCGGCCTGTGAATGTTGCCCTCGAACCTTGTCAGGTGGTGAGACACTGCTGTACTTCAGTTTGCAAAGATGGCTGATTGCATATGGTGCTGCCGTGTATCCAGCCACACCACAGATCGGGTGTGCCCTGAGCTCTTTCCCCGGGTCAGCGCAGTGCTCAATGCTCCTGTGTGCCTGACAGCTTGGGCTTTGTGGATGCAGGCCATAGCCACAGCCTGCCTGGGTGCCATTTTGCGGGTACTGGGGATTGAGCTCAGGCCCTTTACCCTGAACTAAATCTCTAGCCGTTTTATCATTCTTTTTGAGACAGGAGCTAAGTTGCCAGGTAGGACTTGAACTTGTGATCCTCTTGTTTTAGCCTCCCAAAGTGGTGGGATTGTAGGTGTTTGGGTAGCACGTGTTTTTTTTTTTTTTTGGTACTGGGGATCGAACTTACTACTGCGTGCTTGCAAGGCAGGCCCTTATGCCGCTGAGCTAAATCCCCAGCCTGGATAGCATTTTTAAACACCTGGCGATATACGTGTGCTTCATCTGTGGCATAGTGGTGGCCTGCTTCCTGCTGGACTCGCCTTGCTCCATGGGAGTAGGTGGACCTGTGGCTGCCTCCGCCTGTTTATCTGCACTTTCTGACCCACGCTGAGGACAGCCTCAAATGCAGCGAATTTTTTTCCCTATGGTTTTTCCTTTGTAGTTCTGGGGATTGAGGCTAGGACCTTTGTACTGAACTACATTTCTGGCCTTTCTTATTTTTTATTTTGATACAAGATTTTTAAGTTGCCCAGGCTATGCTTGAACTCTTGATCCTCCTGCTCCAACTTTTTTAGTAGCTCGTGATTACAGGGTTTTACCTCTGTGACCCGCTTCTGCTATATATAAAAAATTGTGATAAAGTAGATATAAAATTTACCATTTTAACCATTTTTACATGGACAAGTCATGTTAAACACATTCACATTATTATGCAACCAATCTCTAGAACCTTTTTCATCTTGCAAAACTGAGACTGTAACCATGAAACACTTTTGACTCTATATCCCTGCTTCCTTCAGCCCCTGGCAAGCTTTTTCTGCTTTCTGTCCTTACGATTTTGACCAGATAACTCATATAGTGGAATCATGCAGTCCTTTGTTACTGGCCCATTTCATTGGGCTTAATGCTGAGGTTTACCCATGCTGTGGCATATCTCAGAATTTTGTTCCTTGTTAGTGATAATATCCCATTGTAGGTATAGACCACATTATCCATTCACCCACAGATGGGCACTTCGGGTGTTTTCATCTTTTGGCTGTTGTGAATAACGCTGCTATGGACACAGGATTGCAAGTGCAGTGTGTTCCATCGCTGTGATTACTGGCCGCTGTTGGAGTGAATCTCACACTTCATTTTTACATAGTTGTCATGTGCATAGTTAATGGTGGAACCCAGAGTGCCCTGGCTGTGTCTTTCCATTGCTCTCTGGGTGCTGAGGCTCTGTTTACAGTGGCGGGTGCCCTGCTTAGGGGTGCCCTAAGTGTCAGACCTGCCTTCGCTCCTCCTTCACCAGGCATGCCTCTTCCTGTTCTTCCTCACACTCTTCCTTTCTTTGCAGCTGCAGAAGCCCCATCCTCTGCCCACTGCGGCTGCTCGCTGCAGTCTCTCAGACCCCACAGCCCACCTGCCTGGAGTCCTTTGATTGTGTAGGCCAGTCCTTGATGAGGCATCTGACATGCGTGTCCTGCCAGTGTTTTGCGTCATGGCTATAGCAGTGATTTATTCTCAAACCTCCATCAAGTCTTGAGGAAAGTTAAGCACAGAGTGATAGAGTCTGTGGTCTCAGGCTAGGTGGGCAGTGAGCGGTGGAACCAACAGTTGCCCGGTTTCTGAGGACCAGCCCGTGGCCTTCCTCTCTGTCGAGTCCCACATCAGACAGAAGTCTCAGGAATCAGGAGGCTCCCCGCTGTGCTGAGGATGGCACCGGCACCTTAGGCTTGCCGGATAGGTACATGCATGGCTTTTCCCACTGAGCTACGCTCCCCGCATGGGCTGCTGTTTCAGTTTCAGGTCAGTGACGAATCACACTGCGGGGTTAGGGGGACCAGTGAATGGGATTTTCACACTGATTAGCAGCTAGATTTAGATATCTGGCTAATGGAAAAAGAGTGCAGGTCACTTAGGGAAATTGGAGCATTGGTGAGCAGAGCACAACACTTCTGAAATGAGCATGTGAGCGGTAGCTAGAATGCTGCAGAGTCTCATAAAACCAGGCCAGGGAGGGTAAGGGAGACCCAGGTTTGGTTTTCATGAGAACATTTATCTGGTTCTGTGAAGAAAGTAAAATATTGTGGGGCCGAGGGGCGAGGAAGAAAGCAGAGAAGCAAGTCACTTTTTACTTTTGGCAGGGTGCTTGCCCGGTGTGGGCCTTGTGCTGGTGTGGCCATACCCCACATTTCCTCCAGCACCCCCAGCCCGAGCTTCTGGCTGTGCAGTTAACTGTGGGAAGCATATAGTGGCTCATCATTGGCTTGCAGCAGCTGCCCCCAACCAGGTCTCACAGTAGGCAGAGCTCTGGCTCCCAGAGGGACCCTGGGTGTGGCGCGGTGGGCGAGAATATAACCAAGGGAACCAGCTCCTGTGTGCTGCCTCATCCCAGGCTGCCATACCTCGGAGCTGTGAGTAAGGAGACAGGATTAGAGCCTCTTCCACAGGCGGTTTTTAAAATACAGAGACTTAGAACATTGGGCTTCTGGATATTTTAAGCCTTTCATCTTCATGTGTCAATGTGAGAGTGGGTAAAGTTGTTTTTATGAAGATCTAGGAAAACATTTCCTGCTCCTCTGTTAAAGCAAATAAAGCTCTATTCTGCACCAATCTGTTTGGCTACGGATACTTGAAGTGGAGGGGACACTGGGGCTGGTGTTCCCTCTAGTCTTTGAATTAATTCCTTGTAGAGTTTCCATTTCTTAATTGGCATGGCAGGAGTAAGCATCTTGCCCATCTGTATAATTTGTTGCTACATTGTAGCCTTCAGCTTTGATGTTCCCAGCCTTCAGGATTGGGTTCATGTGTGCATGATAGAGATACTGCTTGTGTGGGGCAGTAAAGAACAATTTGCAATTTCAAATTACACGTCATTTTTAATTTCTGTTCTCAAACTCACCTGTGTAATGGAAATCCCTTACATTCCTGTGACTGCCTTCAGTTGGTGAATGTGTCTGGCGGCCAGAACTGCTGTCTGTGCGAAAGAGCAGTGTACATATACAGTGTAAACAGTTTCTCATTGACACATGAAGATAAAAGGCTTAACATGAATTGTGTGTGTTTACATTTAACACAGAAAATTCTACTCTGACAAACTCTGGAGTATCAGTGGTGTTTATTATCATAACACTGTCTCTCTCCACCCCCTTCCCCCATCTCTGAATTTTTGGTCAGCTGCAGCATACAGCAGGCTGAGGGTACCTTTTTCCCTCAGGAGTGGTACACCAGCCGTTGCAGGGCAGGGGGCAAAGGTGGCAGGACTGACAGCCCCTGGAACAGTGTGTGGCACTGGAGATACTGTTTCTAACCTATTTTTTTCCTGCCTTACTGGGTTTCATGTGTAATTTTGTGGACTGCTTAGGAGTTTTGTGGTCAAGCGCAGATCAGATTAAGAGATATGCATGGTTCATGCTGCAGATCTAGGTGAGTAGGGAAGGTGGTGACAGAGGACTTTAAAGGGTTCTTTTCTAGGGCAGTGGGGCTCATGGGGTCATACCTGGAGCAGCAGGATTGGTATGGCCTGGGCTCCTCCTAGAAGCAGTTTTTTGATTTAACGAGCTCTCATGGGCTTTGCATGCGTGCTGAGGATTTTGAGTGGTGTTTTTACTCAGAGCAAAATAGAGTCGGTTCCTAAGCAGTGGTTCAGTCAGCTTTTTGGCCTTTGCCCTGCTGTTGGTCTTGTTCTCCTGCTGCTCCTGCATAACCCTGAGATTCCCCTAAGGCAGTGATGGTTAACCTTGCAGAGCTTTAGTGATAATAAAAGGCTGCAGCGGTGTTGCCACAGGGTTGCCACCACCCACCCAAGACCACCAGTCAGGTCACCCTGGTGCCCATGTCTTTCTCTGGGCATCTTCTCACTCACTCCCAAGATCTTCCTTGCAAGATTGTGGCCGTGTTTCAGACCATTGTTGGTGATCTGATCCCCTGAGAAGTCTTCCTGTCGCTCTGTAGGAGTAGGGTCCTAAGCCTGCTTCCCCCTTTCCATTCCCAGAGTCCTGCCCATTGATCTACTGTAACTTTTATTTAATTTGCCGCTTGCTCTGACTTCATTTGCACATTAATCCTCTTCTAAACTCTTAAATCATTTTGACTTTCACAGAATGATAGCATTTAGGGAAGGCTTTTTGTTACACTAAGTTACTGATTCTAAAGAATTCATTTTAAGAGGAATAAAGGGCTTTTACAGTAGTTATAGTGAGCCACTGGCCAAGACAAAATAGGGTTTTTAAAAGAAATTTTTTTTTTGGTACTAGGGATTGAACTATATCTCCAGCCCCCCTTTTTTTCTATTTTGAGAAATAAAAAATCCCAAGAAGGTGGGTATCTTAAGTGTTTAGAAGAGTCATACCAAAAATGTGGTTACATGTTTATTGCATGTTTTATGTTAGACATATCCTTAGGGTCCTAAATAACTTGCCTAGGCTGGACTTGTATTTGAAACTCTCCTGCCTCTTCTTCCAGAGGGTTGAGATTATAGGCACGTGTCAGTACACCTGGCTAAGATAATCTTCTTTACAAACTCCCTGAGAACTAGAGATGTGGTTGGCTACAGTATTTTACTTATTTGCCTACTATCAACTTGCAGTAAAAGGATGCCAGTTGTATTTCCTAGAGTCTTTTATTTCTAACCATAAGCTAAGACTGTCCCATATTGTTGAAGAGGAGTTGATTAAAATGAAAACATTTTAATTAAATGGGTAATTATGACATTAATGGGACCGCTGACAGAAGGACAGAAAGATAATCAGTGATTTTGCTAATTTTCCTTTCACTTTGTTGATATGAGTAATGTTTAGGTTGGATCAGCAAGACAGATACATTTTTTTAATTAATGTTTAATCAGTAATGTTACGGAAAGCTTATTGCTATTGACGGTAACACAGAAGTACTTATCTGATTGTTACAACAGTTTCTATAGGGTCAGCCATAGCAGCCTATTTTGCCAATAAGGAAAAAGGCATAGAGATGGAGTATGTCCTCATAAGTGGCCCTTTGGGGTGCAGAACTCAGCCATCCCATTTTTCTTTATCTAGGACCCTAAGGATATGTCTAATATAAAACATGCAATAAACATGTAACTGCATTTCTTTATGACTCTTCTAAACACTTAAGATACCCTCCTTTTTGAGATTTTCTAAGCTAAATGATTTTCATTAGTCCTTCTCTTTTTAGCATTTCTTAGGGATTTATTTTCCAAATTATGTATAGGTTGTTTATACCTTTGCTTATGTTCTGGAAGCAGAAATTCTGCCTCTTGGATTAAAAAAAATACACAAGAGTTTTGGGGAACAGATTCCCTTTCAAGAGAAAGGCTTTATTTATTGTCTTTGGAGAAGTGAATTCTGTGCCAGTACCATGTCTCCCTGGCTTCCTAGGGAGACCCTAGAAGCCTTGTATGTTGGTGCCTCTGTCTGTTTTGGTTCTGTGTCACTCACGTTGTAGGGGACCAGCTGGGATCTGCTGTCTCTCCTTTCCAGCTGTAACTATTTGCCCTACTTCCTGCTTGCTGTCATTTCCATGAACTTTTATGTGTTTTTCATGATTGTGAGAATACTTTATTAGTTTCTATAGTCAAACCCACAGAGATAAGACCTCACGTATTTAACACAGTTTGTTACCCGTGGACGAATGCAAAGAAAAATAAAGATTAATGTTTGTAGATCAATATGGTTACTAATTTCTGTACAATGCCATCTCAACATGGTAAACTGAAGTAATTTTTCAAGAGTTGGCAGGACAGTTATAGTTCCCAAGATTTCCACTTATATATGTATATGTGCATGTATATTTATATCAGAAGACTAATAATAGCAGTGTGTTATGCATCACTAGCAGCAACAGCTTTTCCAGGTTCTGCAATTGTCTGCAAAAAATTATAGAGACATCTAGCACACTTCATTAAAAAGAAAACAAAAAACAAAACACCAGAAAATAACTTTTATTATTGTTTATGGGCCATTCTTGGATCTCACAATGAGTATTTGGATCTTTTGAAGACACAAAACAGAAAAATGAGTCTTTTTGCATCTGTGACTTTGAAAAGGGAGAAGAAGTATTTTGCAATTTCCTTTTAATCATCAATGAGCAGTAGTAGCACAGGGCGTGTCCTCCTGCTCTGTGTTGAGTGTTTACTCCCTTATTGCATGTATTCTTTCATGGCATAAATGAGGCATGCTGTGTTCTCTTTCCTGTTTGTGGCTTGGGTCTTTTGAACACTGTGCTATCATTCATGGTCCAGCTTGGTTTTCGTTTTTTCTGTTTCTATCACGAAACACCCCAAAGATCAACAGTGTCAGTCACAGAATCCAAAACAGCTGGTGGCTGGGCCCTGCCTTGTACTTTGTGGCTTGGGTTTGTCTCCTCTTCCGGAATAAGTGGGTGGCTTCTTCCTACGTTTTTTCTTTTGTTCTAAAAATGGGGAGGGGGGGGGAGTGTCAAGTACAGAGACTGCTCTTTCGTTTGAAGGAGCTGCCAGTTCCAGCTCCACGGTGCAGCTTCCGTTGACTGGTTCACCGAGTGGTCTTGCTGGCTGTGGAGGAGAGCCAGATGGCAGAGTGGAGCAGATGCTCCCAGCCTGCCTGCATTTGGACCATAATCTTAAAGATCAACACACTTTAGTGATGTGAGTTTATCCTCTTCCATGGGATTCTGAATTTTTGTGATCTTTTGGAAATGATAGCAATTGATACCTTACACTCCGTAATGTGATGAAGCACATACTGTACAGTGACTGACTGAGTTCACACACTTCTGTATAAAAACCGCCTTTTACTATTTCAGAGCAAATTAATGTACTTGATTTCCAGGGACATGGAAGGCATGAGGAATTTTAGATTGGGCACAGGAAAAGGGAAAGTGTTCCATCACCCTGAAGAAACTTGGTGCTTTGGGCACCCAAGGGCAGTCAGTTGCTGGGTAAAAATGCAATAGGGAAATGAGGGCTGGGGGAAGGAGGAAGAAGGACTTAGGTGACACTAGGAGGGTGGCTGTTGAGATTGACATGTATGGGCAGAGCTCCGAGAAAGTGACAATTTGAAGTGAAGCTTCTCTGTGGGGAGAGAATGGGACAGTGTACCATACAGAGTGTATTAGTTAGCTTTTTGTCACCAGGACAAAATACTTGATACACACAGCTTAAAGGACAGTTTATTTAGTTCATGATTTCAGAGGTTTCAGTCTGGGTCAAGTGGCTCCAAGGTAGAGACACCATGGCAGGAGGGTATCGCAGAGGAAAACTAGGAAGCAAAGAGAGCAAGAGAGTCTGAGGTATTCCTTCAGAGGTGCACGCCAGGGACATACCCCTCTACCTCCTGACAGCCCATTCAGCTGTAAACACATCAGTGGATTAATCCATTGAAAAGTTAGCACCCTCAAAAGGCAAGTCTTTGAGGGGCTTTTCATATTTAAACAGTAAGAGGGAAAAAGCAGTCCTGGAAGCATGGCGTGAGGATGGAAAGAGATTGGCCTGCTGAACATTGGTGGCTGCCCTGTGGTAGACAAGAAGCACGTGCCAGCAGCCCAGGTCAGAGCCGGCAGGGAGGTGCCTCTGGAGCATCTCCCTGGCCCGGTGTTGGGGTAAGGATGGACTTGGGGAAGGCCCAGTCATGAGACCTTGTGTGCATAACTTGATTTCTTCATGTGTGCTTGAGTGGTTGCCCAGTTCTGGCTTCTCTTAGGAGCCTCATGTTCTCATCTATAAAGTGAAGGAATTGGACAAATCATTTAAGATTCTAGATGATCAAGCTTTGCTACTCTTTAGCCTTCGAAGCCTTCCTCTCCCGTCGTCTCTACACGGTTCCTTGCAGGGATATATTCCCCTCAGTGGGCAGGACTGTATCGCTTTGCCTCTTTTGTGGTGTCACATACGCCGGGTACTTCACACATTAATGAATTACTTTGGACAGAAAACTTCAGTCTGTTTGAGAAGATTTAGTAGTGGGATGGGGGATTATGAAATCCCAAGAAAATGTAGTAACCAAGGGCTTTTGGTATGTACATCTGTGGTTTTAAAAGTAAAGTCTTCAAGTGTTGAGGCCATTTTACCAAAAGCTTTTAAAAATCCTCAGATGCATTGGTCCAGCAATCACATCTAAGGATTTATCCTAAGAAAATAGTATTGGATATTTGTCAAGAATGTTCACTGGTGCATTGTATATAATGTGAAAACCCAGAAATAATCTAAATGTCCAGCAGTAGGGAATTGGTTCACAAAGAACGCATGGTACATAGTAATACTATAGGAATACTACCTACTTATTCCAGTGCTAATGTGGAAGGATTCTCATTGGCTTGGTAAAATGTTCTTGTTGAATGAAGGAAATACATTTATAAATGTTATATTACTGCCTGATTTCATTTCCTTTCAGTTATTTATAGAGAAAGGATAGCTGGTATGGGTAGTATTAATCTTGTCTTTCTTTGCATGTTGTGTTTGCTGATGAATTTTACTATCCTGTGTTGTTACCTGAATTTACTATAGGAAGCATGCTTTCTTGATTCATAAGATACTTGATTAAAGTAAGAAGCATATGGCATTTTTTCATTAAAGAGTACTGTTTTCTAGCCCTTGTAGCTACATTAATGGTTTATAGAGGAGAGCAGAAAGTCACTGGGCCCATGTCAGATGGTGGCAGGATATTTGGGAGCAGCTTTTCTTTATTCTCTGCAGTCTTTATCTCTCCAGGATAGACTGTATGGCTGGGTACTTGCAGGCTGGGTGCATTAGTTAAGTACTTGGCTGCTAAGCTTTTGTTCAGGTCCTGGGAACTGGCGCTCTGCAGAAGGGATAGGCTGTGTGAAGTCTGGGGTAGGGTGTGTGGGGCTGGGCTGGCCTGGGTTACGACCTTGACTTCTGTGTGTAACCCCAGGTGCCCCGGGCTTCGTGCTTTAGTTTGCTTGGTTAAGGCCGATGGTTCCTCCCTCCATCGGTGAGTGTGTTGGACAGCATCTGGCCTGTGTCAGCCTTCCTGAGGGACAGCTGACTGGACAGCCTCCTGTGGAGTTAGCTGCAGCCACACCTCACGCTGGTCTGCTGTGAAAACTTGAGTCCTTTCCCTTGATAAAAGCAAGTTTCCCGAAAACCGACCATAGTTGCGTGAGAACATAGTTTTAAGAATGGTTTTGCTTTAACGGAGACGTGTCCCACCTGTGACCTTTTGTCTCCCTCCAGTCTGTGGGCCAGGCATCGACATCCGCAATGACTATCAGCAGCTGAAGCGCCTGGAGAACTGCACGGTGATCGAGGGCTACCTCCACATCCTGCTCATCTCCAAGGCCGAGGACTACCGCAGCTACCGCTTCCCCAAGCTCACCGTCATCACCGAGTACTTGCTGCTGTTCCGGGTAGCCGGCCTCGAGAGCCTCGGAGACCTCTTCCCGAACCTCACCGTCATCCGCGGCTGGAAACTCTTCTATAACTACGCCCTGGTCATCTTCGAGATGACCAACCTGAAGGATATTGGGCTTTACAACCTGAGGAACATTACTCGGGGCGCTATCAGGATTGAGAAAAATGCTGACCTGTGCTACCTCTCCACGGTGGACTGGTCTCTGATCCTGGATGCGGTGTCCAATAACTACATTGTGGGGAACAAGCCCCCAAAGGAATGTGGGGACCTGTGTCCAGGGACCATGGAGGAGAAACCGTTGTGCGAGAAGACCACCATCAACAATGAATACAACTACCGCTGCTGGACCACAAATCGCTGCCAGAAAAGTAAGAAACCACTGACCGCTGCTTTCTCTGTTCCCCTTTCTTTTTCTCCCTCTTCCTCTTTACTGTTCTCCTTCTGACAGCTTTCTATGGTAGGGTGGAGTCCTGTTGCATTTAGGATGGGGCACACCTGCTGTGCAGAAGTGGCTCCTTACAGAGAGCCGTGTGTGTGTGTGTGTGTGTGTGTGTGTGTGTGTGTGTGTGTGTGTGATGTCTTGGTTGACTTTCTTTTGCATCTAGGAGCTCTGGGGATGCAGGACTGTGGCATGGTTGGAGGCCACTGTGGCTGCTGTCCAGAGGGGTCAAAGCACATTCTGGAAATACAGTGGCACCTCCGTTCATGAACTTAATTTGTTCCAGGGTTCTAAGGAAAATGGCCATGTTCATGTAGATGCAAAAATGATGGCCATGGTTGTGTTCCTCACCTCCTGCAGAGTCCATAAGCAAAAACAAAGTTTGGCCAAACCAAATTGTTTGCAAACGAAAGGGTTCATGAACCGAGACACCACTGTAATCTGTACTTCTGGGTTAGAAGCTTCTTGACCAGCCGGGGATTTAGCTCAGTGGCTTAAGTGCCTGCCTGGCAAGCATGAAGTCATGAGTTCGATCCCTGGTACCAAAAAAAAAAAAAAAAAGCTTCTTGACCTTTAGCTTTGATTCCTGATGAGAAAGGTGACCTCGTAGCCTTAGCAGCGAGGTGCTGCTTGTGTGTCAACTCTTTGATTTTTTACCTGAAGGATTTTTTTTTGGCATGGCACGACTTTCTTAGCAGGACTGTACTTGGAAAATGGTTAAATAAAGGGATAGCAGAGAGCTTTCCACATTTTGTAAGACATTTTAGTTTTTAGTGATGATACCGTAATGGGTAGGTGTCCTGGTTTATAGTGGACCAGCTCGCCTGGTGGGAGTCATCACAGGAAACCTGTGAATGGGTTTCTAGGAAGCCATGGTTCAGGCTGTACTCACAGGCAGCGTGCAGCAGGGTGGATTTTGGGCTTCCATGTGCTTTCTGCTGGACCTGCATACTGAACGGCCATGAAAATGTAAAATGTTATGAAATCAGTTAGTGAAAGAACTGTGAAAATTGCTCTGTGGTGGTTTTAGACTTAGGTAGTAATTGTATTAATGTGATCAATACCTTGAGTGTCTTTTTTTTTTTTTTTTAATTTTTAAAATGGGGCCCTGGGCAAACATTTACCCTGTTGCATTCAGCAATGTTTAAATGTGTTGGCCAAGATGAGTCCCCTCATCGGGTTGTACGTTAGCTATAAATGATTGGCTCAGATAAAGACCCAAGGAGCGTATGTGTGTTAACTTGTTATGAAGAGCCTATGAACCCCAAATTGGTAGGCTTATCTAAACTGCAAAGTGTGTAAGGTAAACAAATAAAGGGCCGAAGCCCCCAGGAGGCGCTTGTTTCAGTTCCCCATTGGCCAGGGTTGAGCAAGAAAGGATGTGTCTTTGCCGGCCACACACCTTTCCTGTCTGTGTGGTGGATCAGTACATGTATGTGAACCTTTGGTTAGTGAGAGCAGGGGTCCCACTGGCTGCAGCCAGCTCCTTGAAGAGCTGAGAATGCTGTCAGGCCACTTTAAGGGTCAGTTGGCTAGAGACAGAGGAAGGTACTTTTGTGATTGATTAAAACTGCCTGATTATTATCTCAACCTCTGGTTTGAGAAAACATCAAAATACATTTTTAAAGTAGCCTCAACATTTTAAAATTCTGCCTGAAAAGTAAAAGATGTCATCAAGCAGCCACCATGGGATAGTGGACGCAGATTAGGTACGGTGATGAAATTAGCAGGTGACTTGGGACAGTCTGCTTCTCTGGACCATAATGGGGCATATTTCTAAGCAGTTACTGTTACTCTTTTGTGGTGATCAAATATATGCATAGTTGGGTGAGGTGACACACCAGTCAGCACAGTGACTCAGGGGGCTGGGACAAAAGGATTGGTTCAAAGCCAGCGTGGGCAATTTAATAAAACCATTTCAAAATAAAAGAGCACTAGGAGTATAGCTCAGTGGTGGACCATGGCTCTGGGTTCGATGCTTAATATCACAGAACACAGAAAGTACATATACGTGTGTGAAAGTGTTTTTGAAAACTCATAAGCTTTGTACAAAAGGGAGGTATTATTTAAAGAGTCACTGGGCAGGGGAGCACCTGCTGAATGACTTGGCAGATACTTATTTTGGTCTCTCTGTGGGTTTTCAGCTGTTTCTGACTAGCTGCTTGCTGAAGAAGCTTGGAGCAGGGGTAAGGCCTGAATTCTGGTATCAAGTCTAAGAGTAGTGACTGGAAATGAACAGCAGTGATTCAAATTGCTTGGGCCTGAGTTTTTGCATCTGCAAGATGAGATAGACCCTGCTTTCCATTATAGAACTGTTGGAAGATTAAAAGGAGAAAGCAGAAAAGTAGCATGAGAGAGCTGGAAAGTGGGCCCGATGTAGGCAGGTCTGTTGGCTTGGATGCTGGTCTGCCCACCATCATGTCCTGCAGCCTTTTCTTGGACCAGCTGTCCCAGTCCTGCTGATGTTTTTCTGTGATTTCACTATGGGGTACTTATTTACAGTTTATAAATGCATTCAGATAAATCGTCTTCTCTGCACTTTGTCCTGAAAATTTAGGCACGGGCACAGTGTCTAAGAAGTTTTCAAGTCGAGTTGGAACTCTTTTTGCTTAGTTTTGCTTTCAGCCTTTGTCTGATACCTTAACCGAGTACTTACGCTGTGGCCTGTCTGACTTGAGACCTACCCTAAGTCTAAGTACCCACTGGATTTCCAAGACATAGTATGGGGAACATGCTGTTAAAAAAAAACCTCAATAATCTTTATATTGATTACATTTTGAAACAATATCTGCTGGATATGTTAGGTTAAAAAAAATGTGTTGTTAAAATCACTTTTTACTTTTGAACATGGCTGCTAGCATATTTGAAATTTTGGATGGTTTGCATTCCATTGCTACTGGAGAGCACTGCCTTAGAGCCTCCCTTTAAGATTGGAGCTTTTCCTGTTAGTATCTCTCAGACCTTCAGACCTGGCAGTGCTGCTGTGTCCTGTGTCACTCCAGGGCATTGGTACTTACTTTAGGGAGCCAGGGAAGAGCATTAAGTACAGACAGAATGTCTGTCTTGAGTTGGTCACATACATTTAATGACTATTTGAAAAGAGTAAACACCTAGGAGTCCAGTTTGTTCTTTTGCTGGTTAGAAGTGGCGAGGAAACCTGGAAAGAAACATCTAGTCAAGGGTGTGTATGAGTTTGTTGGTGGAATAGAGGAACACTCCGATGTGATGTACAGTTTAGACAATATCTTTTAAATTCTTCTTACGTCAGGACTGTGCAGCAGCCAGGAGTGTAGTAGACAGCATCACTGGGGTTTCTGCATACTTCTGTATTTCTCTGTTCTCTTAAGATATGAAGGAAGATTTTATGCAGGCCTGAGTTATTCCTAAAAAAGTGAGAGATCCTTCAAGAGTAGTCTGTGACCTTTTCCCTTCGGTAAGGCTGTAACTGTTCATTTCATCTTGTTTCCCTTTGGTTCCAACAGACTTCTCTTCTGGTTTCCTTCCCCTGCCTGTAACTTGTTTGCTTTATTGACTCCATTCTTCAGTCTGGTCTTTAACACTTGGTGGTTCTCTTAGTTACTTTTCATTGCTGGGACAAAATACCTGAGAGTTACAAATTAAAGAAAGAAAAATTTATTTTAGCTCACAGTCGGTAGAAGTTTCATTCCATAGTTGACAGGCTCCAAGGCAGGGTGGCAGGGTAGGGGAGAAAGCGTCCATGGCAGGGCATGCAAGTGGCAACAACACCAAAGCAAGCTTCCCTTTCTCTTTTATCCTATCTAGGCACAAGCCTTGTGGGTAGTACCACTCACACCCTGGTAGGCCTTTCCATTATCCAGAACTATGCTAAACAAATCAGTGGAGTAACTTTTTACCATACACACTCCCAGTATCACACACCCTAGATCCAACCAGCTCTGAAAAACCCCACATATAAGCATATGGGACTTTGAGGGGACAACTAGATACAAGCCATAGCAGTCTCATAGTCTGTTTGGGACCACATTTGCTTTGACAAAATATTGTAAACTGGCTGATAACAGTAGATTTGTTTTTCCCAGCTTTAGAGGCTAGAAGAATAAGGTGCTGGCAGATTCCATGTCTGCTAAAGCACCTTTTTGCTGTGTCTTCATATGGGGACGGGGCGGGGCAGCTCTCTTGGGTCTCTGTTATAGTGCCAGTCCTGTCTATGAAGGTTCCAACCTCCCAGTCTACTCATTTCTCAAAAGCCCCACCTCCTAGCACTGTCCCGTTGGATATTAGGTATTAACAGAAGAACTTTGGGAGGATACAAGCACTCAGATCATAGCGTGGCCAGAGTTTCATTTTGTTCTCATCTCACCAACTGTTGTCCTTTCTCCATTGAGCTTCCAAATAACCATCTCCTACCCTGACCTCTTTTGCATGCAGTTCTAGCCCGAGCATCCATCCATGCACATACAACATCAAGCAGTTGAGTATCTGGTGGTCTTCCTCATCGCCTCTTCTCTGGCCTGTTATTTTTCTCAGCTGAGCAGCACTCTTGTCCTCCTAGTTTTTATGGCAGAAAAATGGGTGTTTTCCGGATGCTTTCCAATTGGACACGAAGTCCTCACCATCCCAAGTGTTGCTGCAGTCCAGTGTTCCCAGGCTGTGCAGTGACATAACCTACCTCCAGCTTCCCTGCTGTGTTCCCCGAAGCTCCGCTTGGCACCAGTGGATATCCCAGCACACTTTGGATGAATGTTCTCCCTACCTGTACTCCTGTGACAGGCCCTGTAGGATGAGTACTTATATAGCATACTACTTCTTTGAGATCTACCATGCACCCTGATACTGTACCAGACTACACATGCCACTATCTTCCTCCTGCCTGCAGTGTCTCTGGTCCCCACTAGTCCTCTTCTGTGTTGACCAGCCATCCCTCTAACCTGCCAAGCTCCAGCCTTTCTTTTCTACTAGAAGACTTTAGGGCTTGTGAACCCTTTGGGTGACTCCTTGTACCCAGAGAGGGACACTCTTGAATTGCTGAATAGATTCTGGGTCTCTCTTCCAGTGCATGGTTGCCACCCAGCAGCAGGCATGGCAACTGGTTTGTGAAGGATTTGTTGACAGGAAGATCCACTTTCCTATCCGAGCAGACAGCAGTGTGCAATGACTGTCCTCAGTGAGCCCAAAGATGCTAGGATTATGAAATGCTTTTCTGACGTTTCCTGTGTCCTTGTTACCAAGGTGGACTGCCACCCAAACCATCTTTAGCTCTTAGTTGGTATAGAGGACCCATCATGGATGGGAGCTCTTTTCTCTCCTGCCATTGTCAGGATGATTCAAGGCCAAAGATGGAAATACATGAAAATCATCTGAAAGATCGAAGCCTGTTCCTTACTTTGAACGGCAGCTTTACTGAAGGCCAGCCACACTCAGGGAGGGGCAGAGTGAGCCCTCCAGAGGGCTTGTGGTTTTCTTACTTCGTGGTGTATTTGGTTAAGTGGTGCCTGTTGTTTGCTTAACACGGAGGCTCTCTGGTATTCAATTTTAGGTATGGGTACCTCCTCCAAAACCTAAACAAAATGAAAACCCCCCAAAACCTAGAACCTTACACCTTTCTACTAAGCTTCATCTCCAAGTACTATAATACTACAAGTACTACAATAAGTGAAGCTTATTGTTTACTCATAGTCTTTGCAGGAAATCCATGAAAGTGTAGGCCTGGCTGTATCGGAAGCCGGCCTTGCTGGTGGGGCAGCCTTACTTCAATTAAAAGGGCATAGACCAGGTGGAGTGGTCCTGGTGTTTGTTGAATTTCCTTACAGCCTTGGAAATGAGAAGCCAGGGAAGTAGCAGATTGGAGCTTTCCCATGAGAAGGCAGTAAATGGCTCCCTTTATTGACTAAAGGAGAACATTTTACTGCTGTGCCCCTGATGGGCTCAGGAACTTAAAAAGATGGCAGACATGTAAAAAAGACAATTCTGCATTTCCCCCTGTCATAGGTTGCTGAGTTCTAGTTTATTGAATAATTCAACAAGGGTGGCAGTGGCTTGTGAGATAGACTTGTTTCCTTCCCTAGCTTTCTTACAGGTGGTGAACCTGTGGCACGCATGTTGCAGCGGGCGGGGAGTACGGAGGCCCCCCTGTGGGCACATGCACCAGGTCATTGTAGCAGACCAAGTCGCCCTGCTATCACCTCAGCAGCTGAGCGTTCAGGCTTCATTGCAGTGTTGGAGCTTTGTGATAAATAAGTGGCTTTCGCATTGCAGTTTGGGTACTTTTTCCCTAAAAGGTTCGCCACCATTCTTACAGGTTGATACGCCTGGCTTTCTGGGTCAAGGTGGAGGACTTGTTTAAGCATTTGTAAATCCCCTGCTGGATTGGGGTAGAGAACACAGTTTCTGTGCAGTGAGAGTCTACTCATGATGTGCGGTATTGCATCTTAACATTTTCTTTTAAACTTCAACTGCTTGTGAAGACTAGTCTGTATGTCTCTCCTGTGCCATGTGTTCTACCTCCAGGCCCCCGCAGGCTCAGGTGTTCCAGACTGCTGGGGTGAATCATGATGTGGACCTGGGTTTTCAGGTGGGGTCTTGCAAGAGGCCTGTGGCCCTGGATGTGAAAGCCGGCCCCTGAGCAAACATGTTCCTCTTTGTATTTTCTTGGGAACTTGTCTCTGTTTCCCAGAGCACCCCTTGCTCTGCTCAGCTGCTCCATTTTCGAGGTGATCTTCATTTAGAGGGAGATCACATGCCCCCAGGACCTTATAGCTATGCTTTTGATAGTCAGATGTAGAGATCACCTTCTGTTCTCCCCTGCTGTCACCTGGTTACCAAGATGGCGGAGTAGTTTGGAATGTCTTTCCAAACTTTGGAATGTCTTTCCTAGGCCTAGGAGTCCTAGACTCCCTGTCTCTTAGAGTGTGTTCCACAGGGCTTTTTCCCGTGTGGGATTCTCAGCTAGAACAGAGATGATGTGGAGTCTGTAGACTCTTGGCTAATCTTGGGCTGGACTGTATTGCTCAGCTCCATTGTATAGATCATTCACAAGTGAAGCTTGGCTGGTGGTGGAGCTGGAAGCTATCACTTGGATATATGTCCTCTTAGAGCATATGGGGTGAATCTGAGGCTTAGGCTGGAAAAGTTGGGGTCTCTGAAAACTGTCCTAGGCTGGAATATTTCATCTTTACTCGGAGTTAGTGTGGCAAGTTGCACCTTCCATCCATGAAACAGATTTATTAGGATAATATTAGGAATCACCCAGTAGGCTGCCTAGCACGTAGCAGGTGCTTAGTAAAAGATAGCATCTGCTGGTATTGTTTTAAAAAATTAAAGCAAGAACTACATTCTGACACTATCTAAACTTCTGAACATTAAGGTGGACAAACTGTAAGTTTACTGCCATATCTTAAATTGTAGGTCCTAAATTATAAAAATTCAGTTATAAATAGTAGGGTATAGTTGTAGGAGTGGTTCTTGCTAATTTAATTCAAATTGTTCAAATTCTTGTGTCTGTCCAGATAAGCCATATCCTTAAAGAATGTTTAGCAATGTACATATATCTGTATCAGGATGTCAGTAGAGCCTCCAAAGTTATGTGTAAAACTCTGTTTATTTGGTTATCAAAGTCTATGAGTTGATTCTTGTGCAGACTCAAAATTTGGGAGAATTGAAGGAATACCAACAGATTCTTGTTTGATACTGGCAATACATAGTATCTTTAAAAATGTATGGGTTTTTTTTGAGAGTGTTAACGTGATTGCAGAGTGGGTAAGGATAATAAGGCGCTGTAGTTCTGTTTGTGTCAGCAGCACATCTCATGAAACGAAGGTAGGTAACTATCTGTTCCATACTGGAGCCTGTGCCCATTCAGTTTCTCCTTTGGGTAGAGTTGCATGTGTGTGCATAGGTTTGTGTGTTTGCGTGTATTTGTGTGCACATGTGTATCATTTCTTCCTCTTACCCCCATTGCAGGGGACACACACTGTCGCTTTCTGTCTTCTTGTAGATCTTCCTTCCGTTCCAGAGGATCAGATGGGTGAGGAAATGTGCAGGAATTCCAGACCCTTTGTCAGAAGCTGGGCTTCACTTTCATTTCATTATTGAATGTAAATTGCTTTTTCTGTTTTTTTCCTTTGGTGACAAACAAGCATCCAGTTCTGTGGTCTTTTTTTCTGCCGTTTTTCATGGAATCCATGTGGGATGGGAACGGAGGCAGTGTGTTTGGGTACTCTCGCTGGCTGTTACACACATCCTGACAGGAGCTGTGCAGACTGGACCCACATGTGGGTACCTCTGATTTGTTATTGCACATTGCAAGAAAGGCATTAGATAAAGTAGGTGAGCTTGTGCAGGAGCCCCCGACCCTGTGCCTTTTCTGAAAGGAGCGTGTTCCAAGACCCCCACTAGATGCCTGATGCTGCAGATAGTACCAAGCCCTACACATGCTGTCCTTTGTCCTATACTTACACACCAACGAGAAAACTTAATTTATAAGTGGGTAAGTGATGAACAACAATAGCAAAGTAGAACACTGTAAAAATACATAGAATGATAGCATACATAATATAGAGACCCCAGACAAAGGAATGATTTTCCCCCTGGTGAGACAGACAGGGATGGCTCAAGATTTCATCACAATACTCAGAACAAGTATAACCTAAAACTTAGGAATTATTTCTGGAATTTTTTTATTTATTATTTTTGGATAACAGCAGTCCATGGGTGACTGAAACTGTAGAAAAGGGGGATTATGGCAGTTGCTGGGGCCCATGTAAGCTGCGGAGCTTGGATGTCCTGTGTGTAGAAGCTCAGGCCAAGAGCAGCCTGTGGGACTGAGACTGGCGAACCTGGGTGCTAGGCTCCCTGTGCCACAGAGCCCATGGGGAGGACGACCAGCTGCAGGGCAGTGAACATACATCTGCCCTTGGCAGCCAACCTGTGAACCCAATCTGCTCTTCTGGGTTTCCTGTAAGTGTAATGTGCTTGGTGGTTTTCAGCAGCTACTGAGACCAGGTAGTTGGGCGTAATAGTAAAGAGAAGAAGAACGGACCAGGAGGCAGAGAGCTTCCAATGCAAAAACAGGTGAAGTTTGATATTATTAGATATATTTCCTGGACAGCCCAAGTATTTGAATTAGGGAGAAATTTTTTTCCCCTTAAAAGGTATTAGTAGTAATACAGAGACAGTGACTAATCAGATCTGTAGGTCCAGAAAAGATCAGCTTTGTTCTTGGGGTATAACTTAGTATGATATTTGTCTGATTTCTTGACCTCTCAGTGGCCTCCTATGCTTTGCTAAATGGATGATATTATGTTCTTAGACTGTTTCTCAGGTAAGATGTTGGGATACAGTCTTGTTTTGTTATTTCATGAATTTGAATGATTTAATTGTTTTGTAATATGTCCATATTCCTTTCAGTAGCTTTGGAATAACTGTGCCAGAGAAGCTTTAGAAAAGATTTTAAAGCAAAGTTGCAGAAAATGTACCAAGTGCTACTTGCCACTCCCAAAGAAGGACAGAAAAGTGTAGAACAGTGTATCTGGTACCGCCTCTTTGGAATTTCATGCACTGTCCAGGTCGCGTGGTCCAGGTGATGTGGGTCCCCTTCTGAGATTACTGTATTTCCTGTCTCTTTTTCCAACCCTTACCTCTTTCCTGCCCCCTCCTGTTTTTTTTTTTTTTTTTTTTTTTCTTTTTGTGGCCACTGTGGGGCTGTGGGGATCCAGGCTTGAAAGATTTGATGTCATACATGATTATGAGTGGAATCCTGAGAATGTATGATTTTCTCAAAAGAATACTTCTTTAGCCCAACAAACATGTTTTGTTTGCCGAGGAAAACAATACAAAACATCCTCCTTAGAAGAATCATCAGATGCCAGAGATGGGCGCCAAGGTGGAGGGTTGAACTTCTGGGTGTGATTAAACAAAGCAATTTTGTTGATAAACTCTGGATGAAGTAGTCAAAGCCGACCTAATAGACTGACATGGTAAGAGGAATTTGTTTTGCAGGATTAATTTGACTTTAGGTTTTTGGATGACTGTACCGCAGTGACAGTTTTCAGTGGCCGCTGCCCAGCGTAATGTATGTGAAGGGCTCAGACCTCAGCCATGGGCGCTCGGAACTTCACGTTCAGTGATGCAGAGTGAGGAACTGCAGACCCCCAGCTTGATTTGGTCCCACTGGGAAGTTTATGTGGCATCCTTAGATAACCACAACTTGGTCTTGCTGGGCTCTGTCATCCTAATTCTTGGAAAGCCTCAGAGCATAGATAAAGGGCTGCAGAAGATGAGAAGGCATCAAGTGGTTTCTAGAGAGAAATGGCAGTTGGGATAATGTTCAGACCCACTTCAGCTAGTAAACAAAAGGTGACTGGTCTGGCAGTGGTTTAGTGTGAGCCAGTTCAGCTTCTGCTCAGGACACCCAGCACGTTTTTATGTGCAGAATGTGGACTTTCATATGCCGACTCTTCCACCTCCTGTTAACTCCCTCTCAGGTTCCACCAATACATTTAGATAACTGCAATCCTCTCATCAGTGCCTTGCCATGACGAAGTCAGGCTGAAGAGGCAGGTGTCCTAGATAATGATATGGCAGAAAGGTAAAGGTGGCAGCCCAGCCTAAGGATCAGGGGAAATCACATGAATATTGTGGACACATAAGCTTCGTTGTTCATTGCAGAAACACAGATCAAAACTCCTCTACTGTAGCTTGGGTGAGTGGCCTGAAGCTGCCACTGACCTGCCCTACTCCACGGTGTTCTCATCTTTTAAACTGAGTAAGGCTTGTGTCGCCTTCCAGCTCTGAGATTGAATATAGAAGAAGAGTGTGTTGGAGACCTTGGATGGATCTTGTTGGCCTTGGCTTTTGGTAAGTGCTGCTCAGACTAAAGACAAGCATTGTAGCTTTGGAATAGTATGAAACAGTCGATTGCTTTGGGATGGACCCTACTTTTTGGAACTGGCTCCAAGACTGGTTTGAGAGGGGTGAGGCTGTGTACTCTAGGGGATATCTGCAATTCACAAGTTCCAAAGAGCTTTCTAACAGATGGTGGACATAGAGGCTAAAGGCTGGTGAAGTGTCAAAGTGAAAGGGCAGAAAAAATTAAAAATGATTAGAGAAGGAGTTGAGAGCAGGAAATTCAGGTAGAATGTGTGTTGATTAAGTCTTGTATCTCTTGTTGTATCTTGACTTTTTCTGGTCTGGCTTTTGCTGTTACCAAAGTGAATATTTTATTTTATTTTATTTTATTTATTTTTTTTGGTACCGGGGATCGAACTCACAACCTCGTGCTTGCCAGGCAGGTGCTTAAGCCACTGAGCTAAATCCCTGGCCCAAGTGAATTATTTATAAATACAAGAAACACTGCTATATCTCAATTGTGTGGAATGAATTAATTCATTGAAATCATTCTTTTTGACTAATGACAGCTTTCTCTCATCCAGAATCTGAACAACTTGTTATATCATCCAGCAAGGCTCTTTTCCTGCCATGGCTGATGATTGATGTCTCCCATGGTGCGATGAGGTGCTGTCAGAATGGTCTTAGCACAATTCAAATGGTTTGTGAGTTGGGTGCATTTTGCACTTCCTCAGGTCACAGGCATCTGGGTTTGGCACACATGAATGTAAGCCTCAGCTGCAGCAAACATGAGCTGCTGGGACCACGTTCTTTGAGGTTTCCCTTTGACTATTACCCACTCCATCTTCCCATGGGCCTTCCAGACTGTCCTTACTGAGACCTGGCATCCAGGTGGCTCCTGTGCTGGAATAGAGCCTTGAAATGTTGTTTGGTCGACTGAGTTCTTTCCCTCTCCTCCATCCGTCCGTAGCTTGGGAAGACCTTGTTCAGTCTTCACTCATTTCTCTCCCTAGACAGTTTATAAAACACTCAGCATTTAGGACTGGTGCCCTGTTGATGGTTTTTGCTTCTTCAGCTTCCCAGCCAATGAGAGACTCAGGGAGGAAATTTTCTGTAAAAATCCACTTTCTGGGCCAGGGATTTAGCTCAGTGTGGTCGTGAGTTCTATCCCCGGTACCAAAAAAAAAAAAAGTCCACTTTCTGTGTGGGCTGGACCATACTTAGCATCTGTGTGGTTTGGCTCTCGTGATGACTATGAGGCTTGGCATGAGAGGGCAAAGGAAGATAGAGAGGAAGGCAAGAACCAAGGTGAGGCCCACAGACTATGGAGGGGCCTCTGCCAGAGCAGTGTCAATAAGGGGGTGAGTACCATACCCTTTCTAAATTTTGCACCCTAGACTGTGACCTTGAGTCATTCTTGGACTGTCCCTGATAGGTATGGGAATTTTAAAAAGGGATTTGTCATTTTTATTTTCAAATGACCAAAGTGGTCCCTGGTCATGACTAGAATACATAAAATAACTAAATAGCAAGAAAAGCGGGTGGAGAGAACGCATGTGCAAATACATGGATACCTGGTTTGGTTAAGTCCTTAACTTCTGTTAGGTGATACATTATTTTGGTCTCATGCCCCTTTCTACCAGTCCTGTTGATAACAATCCACTGTCATTAATGGAGAATAAGAGAATGTGTTACATACCCAGGACTCCTATGGGGGAGGAGAATGGTGAAGGTGTTTGAATCATAAGTAACATCTAAGTTAGCTCTTGATATGCCTTTGCAGATTTTCATACTTATTACTTGGTCAGAGTATTCATCCTTTCCCATGGCAGGTCAATTAAGCCACCTTTGTTTTGGCCATGTTCCATGCTGGGTAGTATGAGATGACACAAATTTAAGATTTTGTTGAATGGTAGGATAAAAACACGTAATATTAAAAAAAAGGGAGTGACAGCTTCCAGTGGGTGACAAGGCATTCCACAATTTTTGCAGAAAAAGTAGAGGCAGTAAGTGCTCAGAGCTCAGAATAGAGGAGCTGGGTATTCAGAGGTTTCCGTGGAGCGGATACTTGTCCCAGGAGAGACTGAGGCCTTTCACTGAGAGCGCCCCCACTTGCTCAATGCTGTTTGCCCAGCGTTGTAGACACAATCCTCAGCTTGTGAACCGGTTGCACTGTAGAACTCAGCAAGGCATTTAGAATGTGGAGTAGATTTTCTCACCAAAACAGAGGCCTGAATGGTGATTTAGGTCCCACCCAGGTCCGTGCGTTTATTCCCCACAGGCGCCTCGATGCTGTTAGGCTGAAGTCTGATTCATATGTGTTTCCTTTCTCTCCATGCAGCTTTGATTTTTGGGGAAAAGGTTTCATAAGCTCTCACCTAGAAGGTGACACCATTTCTCTGTCAGGGAAGGTAGGAGTGGTGCTGGGAAACTGGTTGTTCCATCCCTTATAAGAAGTCCCTCTGAGGGCGTAGCACTTTGAACATGTTTAGGTTACATTTGCAGGGGTGCATACACTTGGGAGCAGGTAACCCGCCCCTTGCTCCCTGCTTTTCTGGGAGGCAGGGTTCCAGGTGGAATCAGGAACAGCCCCTCAAGGTATTGCGAGATGGGGCAGGCATGAAGCACATGCAGTTCTTGCCCTTAGTGAACTTGATGTAGTTTCTCTGTGGCTGACATTCAGTTCCTTATTCACACATAACTTCTATAAAATGTTGCATTGTGGTCCTTGTCGAGGGTTAGACTCCTTACTCTACTTCCAGGGCCATCAAATGACATAAAATCAGCAAAGTAAGTTTGAGGATGAAAGCATAAAGTTTTTATAACTTTTTCTTACTGAAAATTGTTCTTTAGAAGGAGTTGTCTGCTTGAACAAAGAAATTCCAGACATCTCCCTCCTTCTCTCTTTGTCTTTTCTGTCCTCCAGTCAAAGAAAAAACTCAGCGTATGATCTTTGGCCTGTAGAAATATTAAATCTATGTTAAGTATGCAGACATGATTGGGCAAAGGAAGGATTTGTGGCTGAGGAGCTGCTGAAACAAATAAGTGATGTAAATGGGCAGAGAGAGATATTAAACTGATTGCATCTTTCAGCTCCTGGTACTTAAAGCAAAGATAAAGTAGTGGGGAAAGGTTGTCATTTGAGGTAATGAAAAGATGAGGGAGTTTTCAAGTTAGCTGGGTTTTTTTTCTGCCTGTTAATAGAGTGACTTGGATTACAGACTATAAAAGTAGAGTAGGGCAATTCCATTTACTGATCATGATACCAACTGCTTTCTGAGCAATCGCTGTGCCGAGGGAGAAGCCAACATCCTCAGGCCTGGAATTTATTGGATAACAAACAGCTCATTTAGCGCTTGTCAGAGCCTTCATTTAGCATCACGGGAAGGCTTGTGGTATCTACATTATGAGGCCATTCAGGATTTTTTTTTTTAAAATGCTATTCTTACATTGTTTACTAAGTGAGACAGTAGATTAAGACTCAGTGGATTTGATTCTTCTGCATAGTATGCCCAGAAACCCAAGGTTTCTCTGAATTTTTATTAAGTAACGAGGCACAATTTAATTAGCAGGTTTGAAAGCATTGGAGCAGTTTCGACCAAGCCACAGTTAATTGTATTGGGGATTAATATTTGGAGAGAAGAGAAAGAATTAAGGAAATTAACTTATCTTTTATGATTTTGTTTCATCTCTTAATGGGATGTAAATGAGCAAGTATTTGCACTAACAAAGTCAGACTGCAGCAGATAATGGTGAACTTTTATGATCTTGTGTCACCCAGCCCAGCCAGATTATTCCATTAGTATCACCTGTGAGCTGGAAGCCATAGCTGTGTGTTAGCAAGATTGATTCTGTCTGTCTGTCTCTGTCTCTGTCTCTGTCTCTGTCTCTGTCTCTGTCTCTGTCTCTGTCTCTGTCTCTCATATCTGCCTGCCTGCCTGTCTGTCTAACTATCCTTGGTGCTGTTGAGGATTGAACCCAGTCCATCTTATGCTAGGCAGGTGTCCCCTCAGCCCCCAAGATCGATTTCTTGAGGAAGCTCAACTTTCCGATATAAAGGAAATTCTAGCAGGGGACTCCAGAAATGAGTTCCAGAAGGGAGCAGCTGTCTCTCTGGGTGGTTAATTGAGGACCATAGCGGGCCCAGCCTGGCTTCCTGGCACTGAGGGCTTCCAGGCAGGGGCTTCTGGTGCAGGGGAAATGCTGTGTAACTCACTGAGTACAGTGGAAGCTTTTCGATTAGAGTGTGGTCCCCGATTTAGCCCAGGAATCCTTTCTCCAGCAGCCTCAGCAAGCACTGCGACATCTGTTCCCATCTGGGCCTTAAGTAAGAGTGGTCTCAGGACTTTTGGCTGGCTGGTGGACCCCATTTTCTGATGCAGTAGAAGCCTCTGTGAAAGACACACACCCTTGTCTTCCTTGTGTATAAAGTTACCTTGTGCAGCGAGGTAGTCCTAACTCGGGGGGCCCTGCTTTGAGAGAACAGCTCTGGAGCGCTTTGCCCTGGTCCAGCTTGGGCTTCGCTTACAGTCAGTGAGGACATCTTGTATGCACACAGAGAAGGAAGACAGCAGGGGGCCGGACATCTCATCACTCACAGCATGGCCCTTTAGACGTCTGCGGGATCTACTGATTTGGTTTTTCAAGGGCAGGCTGCCATGAAAACAAAAGACAGGGCACCAGCGGGCTTCCGTGTTCCACAGGCACTTTCTAGGAAATAACTTAACATGCTCTGCCTAATCCCCAGAAAAGTCGTGGTGACCTAGGGGAGAAACTGTGACATGGAAAAAGTTTGGAGGGGTTAGCCAAGGCCACACTCAGAGCCTTGAAGGTGAAGCCCAGGGAGAACTTGGCTTCTGTTCCTTCCACTTTCCGGCTCTCAGGCAGGAGGGCTCCGCCCGCTTCTGTGCTCCAGGGGTCTTGGCTGAAAGAGGAGAGCTGGGTAGTGCAGTGAGAGCAGCTGGCACGTTCCTCTGCTGGCAGAACAGAGCATCTTCCTCTGTCAGAACCTTTGCCCCTCTTGCAAGAGACTTGCGAGGGTCTATGTTTTCTGCATAGGAAAGAAAAAAAGACCATGTCTAAATACCAGGCATTTAGCAATGATGGCAAAATGGCTTTTTTCTCCCTAAGTTTTTATGAAAAGTTCTTCAGGGGGTTTTGCAGGTTAGAATCGCACTTCCTCCTGGTCTGAGTCACTGTCCACGTTGCAGGGACAAATTGCCCACAATTTAGAGGAAAAGAGGTTCATTTTGGCTCCTGTTCTCAGTCTACAGTTGGCTGAACCGCCGTGGGGGAAGGGCTGGCTGGAGGAGAGCGTCTCCCTTCCCAAAGCGCCGGGAGCAGAGGGCCAAGGGAGGGGCCAGGAGGGGAGCCGCACCCTTCCAGGTCAGGCCCTGAGTAGCCCACCTCCGGACAGTAGTCAGCTAGCTTGGCTCTGTGATGCCCTGACCTTCTCAAAGCCCAGCCTGTGAGCACACGTGGCCTTTGGGGACATGGGGTGCCAGCCCACTTGACCTAACCCGTGAACTAGGTTGTATTAGTGCGATCCTCTTTGGACACTCGGGGGTGGACCCTGAGGTGTGGAGTCTCTCTCTGGACCTCTGTGGCCATAACTATCTTAAACAAAGAACACTGTTTGGCTGGATGTGGTGACACATGGCTGTAATCCCAGTGCTCAAGAGGCTGAGGCAGGAGCAGTGTGAGTTTGAGGCAGCCTGAGGTACATAGTATGACCGTGTCTCAGAAAGAAGAGAGAAACACACACACTGGAAAGAAGGGAGGGAGGGAGGAAGGAAGTGGAGGTACCTTCTGATCCTGACTGATACTTCTCGCTCCTTGAGCATGCACCCCCACCTCCCCAGACCCACAGTGTGCAGGGGGTGCCTCAGACTGGGATTCTTCTGTGTTCTCTTTTATGAACCAGAAAATGGAGACACAGAGACCTGCACTAGGTGTCCTGTGTCTCAGTAGCTACAGACACTGTCCTGTGATCCCACAACCCACATTTCTCCTGTCCTGTCCTCCTGTCACACCCACACCGCCCAGGGATCCCGGATGAGTACACAGCCGCTCATTTGGTGGCTTGTCCTGTGCGGAGGAGGATTGGGTGCAGTGTTTGATGAGTTCTTAGAGATGTTTTGCTCTGGTCTTTGATGTCTTTGGAGCTTTTTTTCACAGCTACTTAATAATTATTAAGTGTGGCAGAGGGTTCTGTTCCCTTGGCATATTTCTCTTCCTCCTTCCCTCTCCTTTCTCTCTCCTGCCTTCTCCTTTTTTCCTTCCTCTCTTCTTATCTTTCTCCCTCACCCCTCTTCACTTGGTCAGAGAGTGTCTGTGATTCTTGTGATAAGGGAAGGAAGGGGCTGGGTGTGTGGTTCAGTGGTGTTGCACTCCTCTAGCACACTCAAGTCCCTGAGTTGAATCCACAGGGCACACGTAGCATACACACACGCACGCACGCACACAAATAATAATAATAAAGGAAGGATGAAAATAAATGAAAGAGCAGTATAAGCATAGTTAAATTACACATGCTTAATTGTGAAGCAGCTTGTTTCTGAATTTTAGTTTCTTGCTTTTGTCTGAATGATTACATTCTCTTTTGCCCCAGGTAAAGAGGTTTCAGTTTTACATCAATGAATTATTTCAGGTAGGAGGCAAAACTTTGATGTTGATCAATGATCGAGCACCTTTACTTGGCTGATTTTTAACTAGAGGGACTTTGTTTTTAAAACTATTCTTTAATGTTATGAGAATGGGTAAGTACTTTAGTTCTGATAAATAGCAGGTTGTGGTAAAGGAAGAAAGGGATGTGGTTTACAGTAAACTTTTTAGTCTTTTATTAAAAAATGTAATGGTCATACAGACAGTGTGAAGTGTCAGGAAATGATTTATCAAAATTAGATTCTGGATGGCTGATGTTTACCATGAATCAGACTCCCAAAAAGCGATTGAGCCAATGCAGCCTTATTTATTTATTTTTTTGTCTTTTGTTTCTTTTGCAAACCAAGCTTGTGGCTGCCTGTCCAGAGTTACTGGCATTTACTGAATGCCTTTCTCAGGGAGGTAAAGGTATAGCCTGAAACTTGAGTTTCTAGTATGTGCGCTGCTAAGCGAGCATACTTCACTTTCTGACGTCGTGGTAACATCAGGCCGGAGTAGGAGGCCAGATGCCACTCTGGGCCCCACGGGCAACTTGACATACCTGAGCACAGGTGGGTCTCGCTCCTGCCCTGACGGCTCCCTCCACCGACCACCACTCCCAAGGACTGGGGCAAGGACCAGGGCCTGAGCTGTGGGGGCCTACTTCCCTGCCTGCCTCAGCTCAGCTCAGCTTGGGTGGGTCTAACACTGGCCCGCGTTCATTCCTGTGGGCTTAGTCATCGCCAGGCAGTGGCTGGAGGATGGGGAAACCGCAGGACTCTCTGTCACCCCAAAAGAATGTGGGCCGGGCCAGGGCTGCTAGGCCCAGAAAGTTCGGTAGGCACTATGGCTTATCCATCTCAGCTGATTCAAAGTAAATCTTCCTTCTGTCTGAGCCCATCAAAGCAGAGCGGACCGTGAGGTAGCCACTTCACTCACGGAAGACGAGTGCTTTACTCACTTTTAAAAACTACCTTTCTAGGGGCTGGGGATTTAGCTCAGCGGCATAAGCGCCTGCCTTGCAAGCAGGCAGTCGTGAGTTCGATCCCTGGTACCGATTAAAAAAAAACAAAAACAAAAACAAAAAAACTACCTTTCTGGACGTGTAAACACACAGCTATTCAAGGCAGATTTTGTAGTGAAAGGGGGCGTCGGGGACCCGTCACACATCCCTTTGTCTGCGGGCACACGGCTGTGTTGGCGGGGAGGGGGGTGAGAACTGTCAGGCAGCTGGGGCTGCTCTGTACTGCAACCCTCACGCTTACACATGGCAGAGCTGGGACGAGGGGTGTGTTCGCCCTGCTCCCCAGCTAGCAGGCCTGGCTTGGTGTCCAGCCCTTCGCTGCTCCTGTCTTGGGGTCCAATGTCTTGCCTTGAGTTGCTCTGATGGCGCTTGCTTCTAGCAGCAACCAAGAGCTACTTTGAGGACATTGAACTGGGTGGGATTCTCGGTATAAGGATGCACTTTGTGTCTGGTTGGTCACTGAGCCATTTGACCTCAGCCCTGGGAAGATGCCTTTGCTGCTGCCCAGGGCTGCCTGTGGAAGGTCAGGCCATAGCCCGAACTTTCATTACATGCTGGCATCCCTTCGGCCTCTTCTCCAGAGCCAGGTGGTGGACACCGGTGTTGCCCTTGAACAGCACCGCTTTGCCAAGTGGCTTCTTCCCCCGCTCTGTTGGAGAAGGCAGCACCTTTGTCCTGTGACCAGAAAGGTCCCTAGAGAAGAAGGTACAGTATTAGCATCAGGCAGACCTGTCTTGACCTCTTAGCTCTAACTCCTGGGTCAGGAGAGGTCCCTCTCCAAGCCGGCCGTGTGCGGGAGTCCAGACACTAGCCGCTGTCTAAGATGATGCTGTGGATCGAGGATGGGGCTGGCACGGGGCTGCCATGGGACCATTCCTCAAGGGGATACTACCCGTGATACTATTTTGCTATCTGCCCACACGTGTCATTGTTAAAGGGTAAGAGTATTATAGAAAGTAAGCCCCGAAACTGTATCTCGGATTGGCTTTTGTCTGACACATTTCGGAAGAGTAGAATTCTTACCCATTTTTTTCTTAAAAAATGTGAGAGATGTTGTTATAAGTTAAGTAAAAAAGTTGTAAAGCAGTGTATACACTCTGCTCCTTCAGGACTCATTTACAAAGAGCATATAGGCAGGTCAGTCATTAAAAAGTTTTCCAGAAGGGATCACAGAGAGTAGTGAGCACCTGCCTTCTGTGGAAGGCAACTGGAAGTGCCAGGGATTTTCGCTGCCCATCTTCTATTCTTTTGGCACTGTGTGGGATTTAGAGTCATGCATTTTGATTTCTTTTGTTCTTTTCAGATGTCAGCAGGTTTTACTTGGACCAGTAGTGCTGTGGGCCATTTTCTGTTCTCTTCGTTTTACTTCTGTGCATTTAACAAAACCAAACCAAACCAAACCAAACACCTTACTGTGTTGTTTTTAAGGCTGACTTTTCCACTTAGCCCTGTCCTCCAGTGAGAACAGGCAGTGTGTGGTCTCAGAGCTCTCAGCTCCCTGGAGACAGTGGCTGGGGCTTCCCTACCCTTCCCTGTGAGAACAGGGCTTTCTCAGGAGTAGGAACTTGGGCTTCACCTGTGTCTTCAGTGGGAGCCCAAACAGTAGGTCCTGGCAGGCCCAGGTCTGGATTGCTCCCGGGGCTGGCTTATGTGTGAATGTGTGTCTTTCCTTGGTACACGGCCTCAAAAGGGCTGTGAGCTTTTGGCAGGTGTGGGTGAAGCTTTTTCTGTGTAACCCTTGGAAAGCACGGTTCTCACTTGTAACATCCTGTCTGCAGGTCCATGATACCATAATTAAAAATTTATGGGATCGCAAGGGCCCATTTAACAGGGCATCTGGTTGAAAGGCTCAGTAAAAAGGAGAGTATGTGTCAGTGGTTCCCTTAATTTCTAAAATATGATGATTTGTGGATTCACCCTACTGCATGCTTGTGTTGAATGTTTTGTTGATCAAAGGAAAGAATGTTTAAACCCCAGGCAGACCCAAATTCTCCTGCCTAGGTGTACCCCTGCTTACTATGTATTAATAACCTTGGGTACATCAACTCACTTCACTTGGAAATAAGGTGTCATACCACATCAGCGGTTTTAATTTTTAATTTTTTCTTTTTTCTCAGACCCATATTAAAACATAGATTTACATCATGATCCCAAGACAAAATAAGTATAAAACTAAAATAAGTGTTTCCAAAACACTTCTTCCTTGACACAACTTACTATCCAACTAGGAACACAGTATTTTCTTGTTCTGTTTTGGTACTGGCGAGAAAGTTCTAAAACTGATTTTGAGAACTGCCAATGCGTGAAAACTAATGGTTTGAAAAGTGCGTTGCTGAAGTCTTTCCCAACTCTGATTTTGAATCTGTTGGCTCTGGGTGAGGGTTGAGTCCCTGGTACTGATGCACACAGTGCTGACATTTGAGGTCGCCTTCTGTTTTTTATGAAAATGAGACTAAGGGAATTAACTGATTTTTGCAGGGCTACACCCCGAGGACTAGGAGGAATTTAAGAACTTGAGAGGATTTTCCAACATGGGATGTATTTCATGGTTCACTGGCATGAATTTTTCAACATTTGAAATCTGTTGTGTCTTAGATAATTTATGTACTTCCTAATTTGTAAAGTTCAAGTCAATTATTGAAGTAACAAAAATAATAGCTAACTTTATGCATTCCTGCTTTTCTTATACTTTGAACAGTCAACAAAAAAGTAAAGACTCATCACAGTGTAATCAATAAGCTATTTTCCAACAGCCTTTTATTAGAAGAACTTGACTCAGAGTCATGACATAATATTTGAGCGCTTGCTATGTATCAGGTGCTTTCACACTTGTAAATGACCTGTTCGCTAAGTCCTAGTAAGGCTTTGGTAGGAATGTAGAATCATTAGATGCCTTTGTCCTAAAAGGCCCTTCCAGATCCAAACTGTTGTGCATGGTGCCTGGTAACTTTGATGGCCATTTGGAAAAGTTACCATAGCGATAATTCTTCTGGAATCTCAAGTCATTAGAAGTGGTATGGCCAACTCTGGGCCGTGGGTTATAAAAATAGATATCATGGGATGTGTGAATCCTTTTTTCAGCATTATAGTTTATACCAACTGAAGGAACATTGGAGTTGAGTCTTGAATACTTATTAGAGTCCAGTTGCTTTGCCCTGTAAATCATCCGTCTGTGTAATCATTAACCCCTAAGAATGAACGGTATTTAAAAAATGATTCAGTTTTTCCAGCATTTTATTTCACTTATTTTGCCCCTTGTTTCATTCTCTCAGTGAATTTTTCAAAATTTGGCTTATGACAGAAGATTAATCATCTTTAATCATGGTATTGCTTCTGTGGGTTTACTGAACCCCTCTCCCATGCTGCCCAGCTCTGAGGCTGCCCTTTGTTAAGTCCCACCGCCAGCCACGGTGCCTCCTCTGGAGGACTGGGTGCTGGCATGGTTTGCATCCCATTGCCCTGAACATCCCATGGACGTGTTAGAGGACAGTGAGCCCTTTCAGCCTGGTGCTGCTCCTCTCACTTTTGAACCCCAGGGTAATAATTAAAAGCGTCTGTGTTAGTTCTTGTCTAGTTGGAAGAATCCAAGTTGGAGACCTGTAAATAGGGATGGCCCAGGCAGTCCCAGGCATGAAGCAGACCACTGGAAAATGTGGTTGGCAGTGACAGTGGACAACGTGTTTGCTCCCGGTGGTGGTGTTTGGTTTTGTTGTTGACTGGCATTCCTTGTGCTAGGGAAAGCCCAGCTTTACTAGCCAAGTCCGTAGGGTGAGATTAGTTGTATTCCTCTGACCTTTATGCTGGTAGCATCCATATTTAGTAGATATCTGCTGATTGCCTCCTCTGATGAGCTTGGCCCTGGGAACATAAACAAGTGTAGGTATAGTTGTACTGCTAGAGGGAACCTCACTGCTGGGTAGCCTGATCTATAAACCAATACAGCAACCCTGTGGCATTTGCTTTAGCAAGGCTGAGAGCAGAGTGCCTTAAGACGATGGGAGGAGAGGCAGGCTGGTATGAATGGGGACCGGGAAAGGTTTGCCTAAGCGTAGGGCCTCAGAGGATGCAGAGAAGTTTGCCAAGTACTAGAGATTGGAGTTGGTGGCAGTTAGACTGGATGGGCAAGGGCAGTGTGAAAGGATAAATATCCTTTCTGAGATAATGGAACAGATACTTGAGATAATGGAAGGACAGGCATACTTTGGCTCCGTTTGTTCTAGAAGTTTCAACCCACAGTGCATTTAGGTATGTGCTAAAGCAGTGCATCATGGCAAGAGTACATGGAAAACAAACCATTTACCTCATGGCCAGGAAGGGTCTGAGACACCTGTTCCCCTCAGGGGACCCTTACCGCCGCCCCATCCCATGACCTGAAGACCTCCCAGTCGCAGCCAAACTTTTAAGCCTTAGTGGCGGCGCTTAATGTGTAAACTGTAACAATGAAGAAGAGAGTCTTGCCTGGTCTGTGTTCTAGTGTAGATGCTCATCTTTTAATCATACAAGGGAGTAGCTATTGCCAGAGAGGTGTGTGTGTGCATGGCCGAGCACTTGGCACCTTCCATGAAGACAAGCTGCATGCCAGGGAGCGATTGATCGAGCTGACCCTAGGACTGCATCTGAAGGCACCTCTCATCCTACAGAGAAGGAGGGTGTTTTGAAGGGCTCCAGTCCTGTCTGTCAGGATTTCAAAGGAGTCAGAGAGGAAGGTGTTTTTTTTTTCTTTTTTTTTTTTTAGCCCTCCTGTGGGCCTGAGGAGGCCATGTCAGGTAGGGAAATCCCTGTGAGGAGCTTGTACTGTGTTGCCCCCTCCCTTCCATCCTTTGAGGGGAAAATCTTCCAAAATTCTTAAGCTTACTCTCAGGAGAAGCAATTTGCAGTGGAACTACCTGCTAAGATGAGAGTGGTAGACCCCCCAGCAAGGTTTTAACAAGATCTGACTGAGTTTAGGACTGCTCACAGGCTACTTCTCTTTCTGAAACCACTGTGATAGGAGCCTCTAATAATCTCCGCAAAGATATCTTCAGGAGGCAAAGCCTGGGATTTGTCTTGTTTATCCCTAATCTTCTCTTCCTTTTTTTTTCTTCTTTCTAGTCTTATGTCTAGATAATTTAGTACATTTGATCTCACAGGCTGGACCATAACAGGGGCTGATATTACATCCCCCGAAAGTCCTTTACAAACATACTGCAGTGGTGATCGAATAGTGTTCCAAGCAGTAGGTAACATTAGCCTGCCTCCTGGGACCCTTAGATGCCGGCCCTATCTGTTGCAATTCACAGCTCTTAGATGGAAAAGAGCATTGCATCAAGTTCACATAAACTGTATCACTGTTTCCATCTGAAGTTTTTGTCGTGTTGTAATTCCTTGGATTTTATATTCCCCATAATCATACTGCCTGAAGGGAAGATGACTCTCTATTGGTCATGTTGCTCAGTAGCATTAACCCAGAGTCATAGGACATGCCAGTTTTGTGTTCTACTGTTCAAATTTTTTTTAAATGCCTCCTTTTAAACTTACAGGTGGATCAGCCTTATTCAGATCTCAGTATTTCTCACCATCCTTTTTTATTCCTCAAATGGAGAAAACATAGCATGTTTATGTCCTTTGATTGTACCCAGACCCCAAAAGACCTACAGAGCTTGCATCCGCCAAAGCTGCATAAAGGTGACATTAGCTGTGCAGTAAAACCACTGACCCCAAACCTGTGTCACTTCAGGCTTAGTCAAGTGCTAACAGAGCAATTTAAAACTTAAACAGAGGTATGAACTTGATAAATAAGAGCGCGTTTGGGATTAATTGGTGACTACCATTCTGAACATTAACTGCCCTCTGCATTTGAAGGATGCCAGAAGGCCAGTTGTGGACCTTTGAAGGCCTTGTCGATTTTAGATAAATACATTGTGGAGGTGCCTTCTGCTTCATGATGACTTTACAGGACTCACGAAATTGCTTTCTTCTTAGTATGATTTTGTCTTTTTTAGGTTTTATGTTGTCCTGGATTAGATACTTCTTTTCTCTGCCATAAATTTGTAGGGTAAATTTTTCTATAGCCTATATGTAAAAGTGTGCATACCCATGTTTACAGCAGCATAATTTATAATAGCTAGACCTTGGAAACAGCATATATGCCCATGAACAGATGAATGGATAAGGAAAATGTACTTATGCAAATGGAGGGCTACACTGCTGTAAAGAAAGATGGACTTGAGGCTTTCAAGGATAAATGGATGCAACTTGGGAACGAGAGGTTAAAGGAAGTCAGTCAGACACTTGAGCTCAAATACCACATGGTTTTTTTTACGCGAGAAACACAAGGAACAAAAGACAAGAGAGAAAAAAAGGAAATAGGAAGAAGTTCAAATACTTTTCCAAACTTCAAATTCTGTTGTTTAAAAATATTTCAATATATATGCTAATTAGTTTCATTTATACTACTAGTTTGTCTTAGTTCCTTGAGAAGAAAGATTTGTTTTATTCTCTGTTCCTTTTTTTGTAAGAATCTTTTCAGTTTATGTCTTGCACTCTGAATAACTACCTTGAAGATAATGATACACAGTGTAGTCACTTGTTATTCTCTTATTGTTTCATTATGGGATTTTTTTTTTCATGAAATAAAAAGGATTGTATTAGATAATATACTTAAGCTTCCAAGTATGACTGCATTGTCCCTTTTTTTTTCCTCTGCATCCTGGGTATTTGAGACCTTGCAGTGCTCTGAGGGCAGTGCCTATTGGCTTGGGTTCTGGAGTTTGAGGAGCTTGGACACACTCTTCACTCAAGTGCCCCTGAGTCTGGGTTCCTCAGGCACCAGAGTTGGTGACCTGCTTTCCACCCATTTCCTGACTTCCTTAGTTCAGGGAGGGCTGTGTAGCGCCGTTGAAAGTGTGGCAAATGAAATATTTTCACTTTCATTTCCTAGAAGAAGGACATTCATTCCAACTGGCTTATGGGAAAAAAAAAAAGAAAAGAAAGTGAAAACCCTTTTGCTCGTCCTTAACGATGAAGTCCGGGAGTGGGGCAAGCAGACTTCAGGAGGGGCTCGGGGGGCACCCCAGGTCTCTAGTGTTGTGTAAGGGTTGTTGGCAGTGTCAGTCCTGTACCTTCTCTTTAGGGTTCAGTGCCCAAGAGCAAAGACTCTCTGTTCTTTTCCTTTCCCTTTTTTTTGAGACAGGATCTTGCTGTGTAATCCAGGGCGGCCTACCACTTGCTGTCTACCTCAGGCCAGCTTTAAACTCAGTCATCTTCCTGCCTCAGCCACCTCTGTTCCAGTGTTCCAGGCACGTGCCACCATGCGGACACAAAGACAGGTTCCTGGAGGGCTCTGTACAGGTCATTCCAGCCACCTTTGTTTGAGCTCCAGAAATGGGCTAGCCCAAGCCATAGCATCGTTGCCCTCCAGAAGAAAGGTGGCATAGTAGTTCCTTAAAAGAAAGTGTGCATGATCTGATTAAAAGAAGGAGGGCTGCAGAACAACAAGCCTACCACAGGTGAGCAGTATATGGTGTGCAGAAATGCCTTTTGGTATGTGAACACATTGAGAGCTCCAGAGACAGATGGGGGCTTTGGTTTATTTCCCTTATGACACAGTGTGTTTAGAGCGAGATACTGACTGTGGGGCCCTAGAAACAACCAGTCTCATGGCCCATGTGCTCATGGCCTCTGGCTGCTTGCTCCTCTCCTCGCCAAAGCTCTTTGCTCTAGAAGAGCCTGGTCCTTTGCTCTGTTGTCAAAATGGTATTGAACAGACACATCAAATTAAAAACTTTTGGGATCACTCACCAAAATGGTTTCCTGTACAGAACTCCCCTGAGGGGGAGATTACAAGTAGTTACATATCCATTGCATTGATCTATTGTCTTTATTAAAAGGGAAAAAATACATCCAACCAAGAAAGAAGGTGCAGCCAGCTTCCTAAAGAGTAGAGATGATGGGAGATGATATTTTGATTACATTAATCCATATCCTGTTAGTTCACTTTGCCCCTGTAGCTGCTGCTGGTGAAGTTACTAATGTGAACTAATTACATTTGCTCTGAAAAGCCAGAATTTTTAATGCATCTCAGCAAGAAAGGTTAATATTATCAATTTAACAGCATCAATGAAACATTGTGTGTATTGAACTGTCCTGAAAGCTTGGATAAGAAAAACCCAGTAGCTTCTTTTCATACTCACTGGTTAAATAGTTCTTGGTGACAGTAGGCAGTGCTTTCTTTTCCTCTTGAAGTTTCACAGGGAATGGGAAGTGGTCAGCACTGGATGCAGTCTGCTTACAGATCACTGTGTGCTGTAGCAAACCATCTTTAATAAATGAGAACTTTGCAAGAGAGCTGCATGTATTTTCTTAGCCAGTGGCGATATCTCAAAAAGGAAAATAAGTCTCGCTCTATCGTGGTAAAAGCTTTCCTGTTTTAGAAGCATCTGTGAATTCCTATGACCTGTGGCACAAGATGGTTTAAACGTCAGTCATGTCTCTGGTGCCCGTGGGCCCTTGAGGACAGTGCTTTGGAGAGTGGAGCATTCTGGGAGGGGCACTCATGGACAGGAACTTAAATGGCATGTCCTCTTGCCCTTGCATGTGGTACTCCAGTGATCCCTGATGTTTAATTATTTCCTGCTTCCATGTGACTTACTCAGCAGTAAACAATGAGAGTGGGAACAGCTGGCAACCGCTCTGTGCCATTCCACCCTCTTGGGAGCCGCACTGTGGCATTCTGTACGGGGCAGTGTGTTGAAGTGTGTGACTAGTGACATTTTGGTGACCAGTTGGTTCTTCAGTGTCTTTCATTGTAGAGATTAGGAACTGACAGAGGACTTGGAACCTTGGCGTGTGTTCTGCCGAGGACGTGGCCTGAGAGGAGTGGAGTAAGTTGACAGGAACTGGAATACTCCTGGGTGGGACTCGTTCAAAAGGGTAGGCTGAGTTGTAGAATTCCCAGTTTGAAATAAAAACAAATAAATCACAGAGTCCTTAAGAAAAGTTTTCAATTGGAATGTTTCAAAAATAAGGATTTAATTAGAAAAAAGAAGAAGAAAGTTATCTTGACCCCTCCTTTCTTCTCCCCCTTTGCCCTTCACCCCATACTTAGGATGAAGAAAAATAGGTTTAGCAAAACATTTTTTTTTTTTTTCC